>JARHVA010001650.1:640000-677500 GCA_037957365.1 Torreya grandis | reverse complement strand
CCCCATTTTACCCCTAGTTTAACTAAAAATTTCGTAGGGTTCATTTTGGTGCCTAGATTTTTCCTACTAGTCAATTTTCTATAACTAGCTCAATTTCAAATCAAAATATTCAAAAATTTTAAATTTTCAATTGCTTACTTGTGCTATACTCACTGCAACCATTATGCATCCTCCACATTTCAACTACCATCTCCTCACCATCATGGCTCTTTGGTCTACAACTATGTCTCTCAGATCTCTATTTTCTAATAATAGTAAAAATGACAAATGAACTATTTTCCACCTTATTTATATTTACTATTCAAAATTATTTACCTTTCAAATATTTACCTTAAAATTACTTATTTTGATCATAACTTTTTCTCTACTATCTCGTTATCCAAAGTTTAAAATGTTCTAACATCGTAGATAATCATTTCACCTATTATATGTCTATGTTACAAAAATTTCATTTTTTTCTCTTTTTTGCTAACCTCTATAGGTTCACCTAATGTTACTTACATTAGATACCACATTTTTTTCATATCCTTATTTATCTATAAAAATAAGGTAAGTAAAGGTATGTGTTTTTCAATTCTATCCTTTCATTTATCTTTTTTGATTCTTACTGTACTTTATTTAGCTTCAAAATTATGTGTTGCTATGTTTTCTTCTTAAAGAACCATCATGTGTTGCACTTACATGACATGTGATGAGCTTCAACTGGGGCATATGTATACACATAATTTTTCAAACTTTATCAATTAATGATATTTTCTATCTTATAGGAACCCATTGAGTCTCAATCTCTCTAAGTGCATGCCTTAAGGGGTGCATTAGTAAAGGGGTGGATAGACCATTAGTGTTTCATAGGATTATTTTCCCTTTACTACCACTTTTTATATATGCACCCATCTCCCAAAAACATTTACATAAGCTTTGCCTCCTAGTTTTTACCCTCCTTTAGTAATTTTACACCTTCATTAACCCTTCCCTAGCCTAAAATACTTTTTGATGGTTTACGTTACACTGTCAACCCCATTGACCTTGTACTCTAATTGATAAAAAATATTTATGATTTAGGTCTACCCCTGGCCAACCTAGACCAAGATATAATTTGTTTTAGTCAATAATTATACAAGGTCGATTGGGTCAACCTTATCATCCTAAAAATTTAGAAAGGACTAGTGTTAGATCTACCTATATAAACACATCCATTTCATCCTTTTTAAGAGAATATAAGAAGAAGAGTAATATATTTTTCATTTACTTATCCACCATTCTACTTGAGGAACATATCTTAGGGTTTTAATACTTTCTTTGGAGATATAGATATTGTCTTATAGATAAGTATTTTAGATGCACTGATAGGTTTTGTAGCCTAGAGATGATTTATCTTTATCACCCTTACATACCAAAATGACCTCTTGTGAAGCATCTTGGCCAATGGAGAGATTGAGGGTTAGTGGGTTTGTCTTAAAAGGTAAGTATTCCTAACTTTGTTCATCTTTTATAAGGGTAGATATATTTGCATTTGTAATTATCTCCCATGCATTAGGATTATGTATAAATTGACACGATTATATGTCTTCTATATATGTTTACTTTTAATGTTTGTTACCCCACTTTGTGTGACAGGCTTTGGTGAGCACTAAATTAGATTTTACTTTACTTGTTATTAGTTTAGTGAATATGAAAACATAAGACCTAGTTAGGGTTATTGCATAGTTTTGCTTGACTGGAGGCTTTGGAACTCTCCCCAGTGATTTTATTGTGGTAAGAGATCCCTTAGCTAGGTTTAGTGGATTCATCATGGTCATGATCCCTAATGTCTAATGTATCCACAATCAAAAGTGTAAGTAGGATTTATCTTCTCTAATCTAAGATATATATATATAATATATATATATCGCATTTCCCATTACATAATCTCATTGATGGTAGTGTTCTTATGTGGTAGTAGTGTCTAAAAGGATAGAAAACATGTATGGATTTAAAATTTATAGTGAATTATGTTTATCATTTTTAAATATTTTTGTGAAGTACATGAGACCTAGGTCATTAGAATGATATGGATTAGACTAAGAGATAAGCATTTAAGCACAATGAGATGGAAAATGTGAGCCTTTTGAAAGTAGGGAGGTCTAGAATTGAAGGCTATAGCCTTGATTCATATTTTATAAATTTATAAGATTGATATGCTATAAATATTCTTTTTTAGTATCTAATTTTTTTGGGACATTCAACAACACTAGAGCCTAACAGTCACTATAAAAATCTATGATAATGTAGAGCACAAGTTAATTATGACTATATTATTCCACTTATGGTAGAGCCTATTATCCAAGAAATCTCAATCCATGTCCTAGATATTGATTAACCATATAAATTACTCCTTGGTCATTCATGGATCCATGCCATGAATGCCATTCCATTTACCCTTCACTAGTGTCTCAAGTTTTACCACTCTAGTATGGAAGCTACTATTCCCAAAAATCATCAACCTTTTCAATATTGCAAGCTATTATAAGGGTGATATAAAAATAATAAAGATTTTTAATTTATTAAAGATACTTATGAAACTAATGATGAATCACCATCATTATCAAACTACATCCATCTAGATGATCTACCTTCTAGATCTAAAAACCAACCATCTACTTCTAAAAGTCAACCATCCATGTCCAAGTCCATAACTACACCATAAATATTTATTTTTATGGATAAATATATGGGAGGGTATAAAATCCATGATGCCCATTCTTTATTAAAAATCCATATGTCTCCCCATAATCATGGCAGGCCTCATCAGAGGAAATAAATACCAATAGTTTGACGGTTTGGAAAAACATCTTTCATTGAAGGTAGATTCCTTTCCAAAGAATATATCGAAGACTGTAATCCTTATTAGATATATAGTGATGAATTTTACACATGTTTCCAAGATAACACATATCCCATACCCAAGGATATTATGTGAAATATTATGAATTATAATGGCAAGGGCCTTGGTATTCATGAAGAAGGGCTTGTAGAAGCTATAATGTTTGAAATAAATTAAAATTATTAAAATTTTGGATTTAAACCACCTATTATAAGCCTATATGATTACAAGAGTGATTATTATACAACATATAAGGATTCCTCTTTTGATACTATAACATGCCTCAACCAAACCTTTAGCTATTATAGACCTTGTTTTTTGGTTTAAAACTAGCTATGAAAGAGGTTATAGGACATAATAGAATATGAAAAACTTATTATAGTATTCTATCTTGAAAAAGGTCTTCATATTTTGATCTAAGGAGGACTTAATATTTTGTCATGAAAAATCCAACATAATAGAATATGAAGATCTTTTTTTGGGTTTAAGACTAGCTATTCAATGTGGCATCTAGCATCTCTTGGATTATGGGGATTCAAAGATTATTATCAATAAAGTCAAAGATGAATACCAAAAAAAATATGATAAAATTATTCTTTCTAAAATAATGGTGGAGAATTTTAAGTAATACTTCATGTACATATATTTTGAGTAGGTTCCTCATGTAAATACTAGAGAAAATGATGAAATGGATACATTGGTTCCCTTTTTGGCATGCATCTAGATGCCAATTATAGTCAGTTCTTTGTTGAGTAGTTGATGCTTACAAATTATGATGTTTTTGAATCTGAAATGGTCTATTGGATTTTTATTCCTGATTCCCCTTAGTACCAATACATTCACATATACCTTCATGATAACATTATCCCTCAAAACATGTCCCATAACCATAAGAGATACTTCATAAAATGTGCTTCCTAATTTATAATCCTTTGAAATACCTTATACCATAGAGTTTATGATGGAACTTTATTATAGTGTCTAAAATATGATGAGTTAGCCTTAGTTATTAAATAATTACATGATGGTATCTATGGCTCACACATAAGTGGAATAGTCCTTGCCAAGAAGTTTATTAGAATTAGATATTATTGGCCTACAATGGAAACCATTTGTAGTCAATATGTCAAAAAGTACATCCCATGTCAAAAAAATTGATCTTATCCATGCTCCATCCCAAACACTATAGTCCATTTCCATGCCATGATCCTTTTCTACGTGGGGGTTAGACCTCATTGGTAAAATTAATCCCAATTATTCTTATGACCACATGCACATAATTACTACTACTGAATACTTCACCAAATGGGTTGAGGCCATACCCCTTACCTATGTAACAAGAACACAAACCTCTAAGTTTATCCTAAACCATATATTTTACCATTATGGTATTTTATCCTCTATCATTTTTGATAATGGTAAGTGTTTCAAGAATAAATATGTAAAAACCAATTGATAAACCTATCACATCATGCATAAATGGTCTACACCATATTATCCTCAAGAAAATGACCAAACAAAGGCATCCAATAAAAATATTCTCAAGACACTCAAATGCATTATCAGTGATGTTGGTTGTAATTGGGATTTTTAGCTTTATCCTACTCTATGGTCTTACTGTACAATCATATAAACACCCACAGGGGTAACCCTACATTTCCTTTTTTAAGTCATTGATTCTATCTTTCTAGTTGAAATAGAGTTTCCTTCATTACACATATCTTTTCAAAAATTAGTCAATGATAAAGAATAATCCACATATTGACTACATGAGTTTAATCTCTTATATTAAAAATGACTTCATGCCCTTAATCACTTACAAGCCTATCAAAACTATCTCCATTTTAGTTATAATAAAAAAATTAGAGCCAGGGTTTATGAAGTTAGAGATCTTGTTACAAATTAAAATCAATGGAATAAAAATGATGATTGTAAAAATAAGGGTAAATTTTAACCTAATTGGTTATGTCCTTATGTTGTCATTATCAAGTACAAATATGGTGCTTATAAGCTAGTTACAAAAGATGGTAAAGAGCTTGTTCAACCCATGAAAATTATGAATCTCAATCACTTCCATTACTAAATCAATCTAGTGTTATTGTTCTATGTGTGTGTATATAAAAAAAGAAACAATTCATCCAAAAGTGAAGACCATTCTTTTGACACTTTAGGAAAGTACCATGGTGAAAACTAGTTTCTAGTGCCATGTGTAAACCACTATGTATACACATCCTTTTTAATTGGAGGCATCCCAAAAATACATACCATCCCATCCTCCATATATCCCCCTTCCATTTTATCCTTGTTACCCATGTCATGTTGGTCTAGGGTTTTATCTTGGTGGTCATGCACATAACACTTTGACACATGTTTCAGAAGCATCTTATAAATATATGAATTTCATGTTGAAATCCTTAGAACACCACTCATCCATCCATAATAAAATACCCCTTCCAATAAATTCAAAATTATATAACTAGTTTTCCTTTATGTACATCATTTAGTTAACAATTAAATAAAAACCCACAAAAAATATCCCCCCCACAAAAAAAAATAAAAATAAAAAAATAAAATCAAAACATCATTTATCCTTAGTTTGATTACCCTTATCCTACCTTATGCCAATTACAATTTTCAAGGTTATAATTATAAAAATATCATATATTAAAGGGTTTATAATCTAATGGAAATAAAAAATGATAATTATTTTCCTTGTTTGTATAGTTGCTTTACTTGGTTTATAAAAATGTTTTTGCATCTATTCATTGTTGGTCTCAGAAAGTGACTCACCCTCATAATTTTTTCATTGCATTAAACATTGTGAGAAAGATCCTAAAGATCAAACCTAGTTCATAGAGTCCTTTGTTTTTATGATCTTCTAGTGATCTAAGGGCCAAGATTTCACCAAACAAACATAACATGGGCAGACACATAAATTGTTCCACTAGAGGATCACACTTAGTTGTTACTTTAGAATATTTAGTGGGTTTTAGGTATGGTCAAGTTTATATAAATATATTTACATAGGGAAAGGCAATAAATCATAAAAAAACATAAAATAATCAAGATAGAGTAGGCAAAGAAGAAGTTGTGTGTGAATAGACCAAACCAGTTAGTGCTGATAACTCATCAAGGGTCACTTGGCTAGAATAAACCATTGTATCACTAGTCTAGCTAATGAAAAAAACATAATGACATAATAGGAAATTTTTTTATGGCACACAAAAGGGAACACTTAATCCACAATATTTTATCCAACAGATGTAATTAACAAGTAGCAAAGTATAAAATAGACAAGAACATTTTAGAGTAGAGGGAATAGATAAAAAGAGTAAACTTAATTAAAATAGTAGAGATCAATTTAATTATATGTATAGTAGCAGTAAAATATATTAATAATTTTTTCAACATCAATCAAAATTGTATTAAAAAAATGGAAGATAAATAATGCATAGATAGAGTCACAAAAGTAGGTGTATTCCTTATAGCATTTAGATAGAGTCTTAGTGTAAAATACCTCAATGCTTTCTAAAAAAAACCTCTAGGATTAAATAGAACAATTCAAGCTCATAGTCATTAATTACATTAAAATTTAGGAAGTTGGAAAAATAATATTTGAAACTAAAATTCCAAGGCTACCCTTCATTGCAAATCTGATCAAATCAAATTTTTTTACTACAGTTAGTTCATACATGACATTCTCCTTTTTCAGAAGAAATTTGTAGTTAAATGTATTCCATAACTGTTATCTCCATGAATCTCTATGAATTCATTTTATTTCTCCCAATTCCAACGTATTTCTCTCTCTTCCACTTGGCCTCTCGACAAACTTGCCACATTATTTAATAGATTGAATAATCATTATGAAAATACTTGCAACAACTTCCTGCATTAGACTTAGAAGAAATTCTAGATTAGTGTCATTTACTAGGCACACAAATTTCATCACTTGTCTTCTATTTATATTTAATTCCATCCACAAATACTCAATTTTAATGAACAACATCACCTTCCAATATTACTAGATGATAAAACACATTTACATAGGTGTTACATGACAACACACCAATGATTGATCCACCTTTGCAGGTGATTGGTTATGGGTAACTCCATTTTTTTTAATCACTACACTCCACTCATTCTCAACCTATGAAAATATTAAACATAACACATTAATTCCTTAGCAAAGGTGAAAAATATGAAATAAAATTATAACTAAGTACTGTCTAGAAGCAACACAATCCCTAGATTAAAAACATTGACAAGTTCTAAATCTTGTGATTTTCAAACTTAAAACAAATATTATTGAAAGGAAGGATAAATAAAATTTAAAAAATAATAATAAACATAAAAAATTAGTAACGTATCAAAATATATGGCTTAAAACCAACATGCAATCATGCATACACTAACACCTTTAGAAAATGACAAAAGAGAAAATTCTAAGATCAATTCTGAGAAAAACCCATCATACATTATATCCCAAAAAATATCTTGAAAATATGTTAAAAATGGTATTTTTATTTTCTTTAAATAATCAATTTAATGCCTATACATTACACTTTATATGCTTTTTGGTTAAAAGTTGACTAAGTTAAACAATCTTCTCATAAGGGTCACTTCACACCTTGATATATTTTTACCCAAAAATATAATAACTACAAAACCAATTGGATTAAATTCTCATGTGATCAAGGTACCATCATATAAAATTTCAATCAATTTTAATATAATTTATTCCCATGAACATAGGTTTAAAATGTGCACATTGCATAGATCTGAAAATTGGGAGATGTAGAAAATGACTAAAGATTAGCACAAATGCCAATTTTTATCCCTATGATTTTGACATATGGCAATAAATTTTATGAAAATTTGTTCACCCTCATATTATTATCAAATTTTTAATACCATAATTTCAAATTTAAAAATTATTGGAACTTATTTAGTTGTGCTAAATTCTTCCTAAAACATGATTTATGGTTAGATTTGAAAACTGGGAAATGCAGAAATCAATGCAAAAGGCAATTTTGATTGCTATGAATTTGGCACATGGGAAATAATTTCATGTGAATTTATATAAAAATTATATTATACTTATATTTGGATATCATAATACAAGTTTTAAATATAAAAAAATGTTATTTGACCCTTTGAAATTAGACCTAGAGAGTGCACACTGGGGAAATTGGAAACTGTGAAGACATAGAGTGGCTAAGTATAAAAAATCAACCTAGAAGCTATGTTTTAAGGCTAATAATTTCTCACTTAGGATGGAAAATTATGTAAATTTATATACCAATTAGTTATTACCACATATGGATATCATCATGGAATATTTTAGTAGAATTTAATAATGTTTGACCCTACACAAATGAGTTTGAAACATGCATAGTGGCTAGTTTTGACATCTCAGTAGACACAAAAAAATGGTGAAGTTAAAATCATCACAAATTCTAATTTTTGATGCTATTCAATAGGCATGTGGGAAGGTTTTTTATGCAACTTTATTGAACTTTAAAATCTCATGAAATTTTACTATCACCATGAAAAAATTTATCAGAATTTGGCTTCGTTTATCCTTGAGAAATGCCTTTAAAAAATGCATTTTGGTAAAATTTGATGACTGGGAAGACAAAAATCTACACAAAATCTTGTTTTCATGGATACAAATTTCACACTTGGGGAAGGGACTCTCTGTAACTTGATTCACCAATGCATTATAATGCCATTTGAATATCATCATTCAAATTTTACATAGAGATGGACTTCATTTAATGATGTAAAACTATGCTTGAAAATTTCTTAGTGGGAACAAATGGAAGGTGAATTGTACACCTAGAATGCTTGAAAATATTTTATGAAAGTTGAACCAGTTAACCTATTTAAAATGAGAGGGTCACCATTATGTATTTTTTAGAGTGGGGCATGTTGGATCCCAACAAATGGTGACCTATATGGGTAGAGTGCTACTCAATAATCAACACCCAAGACATCAATATTTAGACTTGAAAAAAGGGGCATAAAACAAAGATAGTTATTAATAAAAAATCAAAACATGAAAGTGCTAAAGCCTTCCTAAACATGGGACATACTAATTTGATTTCTTATCCATACCTCCAATGAGTGTGTATAGTTATTATTTAGATATTGCCTTTTTTTGAATCCTATTATAATCCATAAGATCTTTATGATAAATCAATGTTTATGAGAGGGGAATTGATTTCATAGCCCAAATGAATTTTATTCTAGCTGCTTCCAAGGCCTTGATTCACTATTAACCATGCTAGAAAGCCTGTGTTAGAGTTACTTAGATCACCCATATATATGGAGAGCTTTAAGGTTTAAATTTTGGATTCATTATTTTTATTTAGGAATTTTGCAGTCTCTTCACTAAGTGTTATAAACCAAACCACATGTCAAATGATGATATCATAAAATTCACAACTACTTAGCAAACCTATATGAACCCATTGTCTTCATTTTGATTTAAGATGTGCTTTTAAGTGAAATTGGAAGGTGTGGTACAAAATAATCTATGTTTCTGTTCATCCCCATACTCTGTTAAGGATTATGGACTTTCATAATTTTAGAAATGCATCAAGAATAAATATATTCTATGATTTTTCCTAGTATTCTAACCCATAATCTAGATTCAACATGCTAGGACAACACTTCTTGAGCATCAATCACCAATTGGTATAATAAAACACCCTTATCTTGAATCTCTACACAAGGATATCCCATTTTAATATGGTGATAATTTTTTTGAACTTCTGAGATTGGCCACCAATGTAAATGGGATTGATCAGGCTGAAAAGCACATACATAATTACGAAACAATACATTAGTAAAAAATTATTACCAATGATTTATTATAAGGCATGTAAGGGGATACTAATCATAGAATTAGTGTTAAAAACACAAACATCCACATTAGAATTTTGATTGAGAGCACTACTCCTAGAAGCACATAGTCTATAAGATACATTAATGATTTTCTTTAAAAAATGAGAGGTTAATAAATCTTCACTGAACACAAAAATGGAACCAAAACATGGGCAATGATCCCATTGAAGAAACAAACCAAAATGAAATAAGAGAAAATAATAAAGGAGGTAATTAAACATGACTAAAACAAAGCAAACACATGACAATGCAGAAAAGAAACATATATAAAACCTATAATATAGAAATAAAGGAACTTATATACACTTATTTAAATAGATTCAATGCTTAATTACTCAAAAGTGACATCTAAAGGGGTATTTATGAAGTAATGCTTTAGGTACCACCCATTCATATAAAGTGGCAACTTTTTTCTTTGAATATGTTTGAGCCTAATGCATTAGCTCCAAGCAGCTTAGAGACACAGACCAATCCATAATGGGATAAATTTTGGATGTTGGCCCCTCTTCTCATGTGCCTTGTCACATAGTAAGACCAATTCTAATAACTTGAATCTCTTAACTTTGTATGATCAATCAAACCATCTCTTAACTATCATATAGGACCTACTAAAGTTCTATAAATCCTCATCCCTTTAATATTCCATTTGAATCAACTCCAATAAAGACTGAGCTATCTCATTGGGCTCCAGGTAGTCTCTGCTAAACTAATGAACAAGATTTTTTATTTGTATAATGAATATGGGCTTCATGAAATAGACTATTAATAATGGAAAACTCTTCAAAATTTTATTTTCTTGGGTCCTATCTACCCACAAAACATATTTAAGCAGGGCATGCTAATTGTGTGGATTTTGATCAATTACCTTCTTTATGGAGTTAAAATTTTTTTTAGTCGATTCTATAATACCATTCCCTTGAGGATATCTATTAGAAGAAAAATTAAGAATAATACCATTTATATGTGCCCATTTGGTTAACTCAAAAGAATAAAATGAAGTCGTATTATCACATACCAATGCAAGAGGTGTCCCAAATTGAGTCAAAATGTGTTCCTCTAATAATGAGATGACATCCTCAATGGTACCATTCCATATGGCCTTGGATTCTACCCACCTCATGTAATATTTTTTAGTGGTGATAATGAATGGTGTCCCATTCAAGAGTTGGGATTTATCACCCCAATGAAGTCCAATCCCCATTGGGTAAATAGATTCTGTTCAATAATGGGAAATAGAAACATGGTGGGATGGATTTATCTATTAGCAAAGGTTTGACACTTTTGGCATGAGTGTCCATATCATGAGAATATTTGAATATCATGGGATAATAATACCCTACTTTGAGGATCTTGTGCATAGTGACATTGCTTGAGGGATGGCCACTTCTCAACTTCTCATGAAATTCATTCATAAATTATTTCACTTCTTCTTAAACTAAAAAAATAGAGATACATACCCTCATAATTATTCCTATATATAATTAATTTATTCATCATGAAATGGGTAGCCTTCAACCTTATATCTCTTCACTGGGTTCTATCAAAATCTATAGGTGGTATCCCATAGAGAAAGTAGTGTATGATTGGATCATATCATGGGCTAGGCTAAATATCTCTCTCATTGAAATTTACAACATCAATAATGGGATCAACTTCAGTCATCAATTTTTAAATCTCTTACCCATGTACTAGCTTTGCTAGCTTCACCTCTACATCTCATTCTTATAATTTGGCAACCCAACATTCTCTCCTTTTAGTAAGCTCCTTTTACCCCAACATCTATTTGAATATAGGATCAGGAACAAAAACATAGGCTTTATTTTTTCACAATGTAATGGTAAAACATCTTGGTTACTTTCACTAATGCATAAACTTGATTTTCCAATGTCAGGTATCTCAAATTAACCTCCTTCAAGTAACTTCTCATGAAAGAAATTAGATTCTCTCCACCATCAAATTTTTACATCAATACTAATGCAATAGTGTGATCCAAGGAAAATGAGTAGAGGTATAAATCATTTACATAATCAAGGCTAGATAAAATAAGATCTAACATCACTACATCTTTAATCTCATGGAATGCTTTCTTTTAGTAGTATTCCAATCCAATTTAGTACCTTGTTTAAACATTAAATCCAAAGGCTCAGTTATATTTACAAATCCTAAAATGAATTTGCATACAAAATTTATTTTTTTAAAGAAAGACTTAAATTCATTTTTACTATTAGGTATTTGCAACTTAGAAATCAGACTGGAATGGTTGGGATCAATGGACATACCTCTCTTCATGATCACATGGTCTAGTAACTTACCCTATGTAGAGTAGAACTACACTTCTTTAGGTTAAGAGATATATTGTAGCATTTTCAAAATTCAAAGATATTTTCTAAATAACTAAAATGTTTAGAATACACTTAGAAAATATGGTCAAGTCATCCATGTTAACTATAATCCACTTGCTAATCAAACCTTTAAAAATGGTGTCCATTACTCACTAAAAAGTAGCCCTTGTATTGAGTAGGCCAAATGGAATCTTATTGTAAGCAAATATTCCCCATATGATGGTGGAGGTAGTTTTAATGTGGTCAACTCCATAAAAAAATCTGATTATATCCTGAGAATCCATCTAAGAAGGACATCATCTTAGAGCCACTCACTTGTTAAATAACTTCATCCAAAGATAGCAGAGGGTAATTATATTTGTTTGAATCTTGGGTAAGATTCCTAAAGTCTACATAAAAGTAGATTTACCCATTAGTATTTCCTATAGACACTAAATTAGCTAGTTATGTTGAGTCTCTTACTAGAAAAATGATCCAAATTATAGCATATTTTACACTTCTCTAAGAATGAGAGGTTCTAAAAGGGGTTGAATAGTCTTTGCATTTGTCTAAAAGGATTTGTATCAAGATTCAAGGGGATACTATGGGTAATGATGTGAGGATCAAAGTCTTTGAGGTCATTATTGCTCCATGCTAATATGTCTTGGTAATAAGCAAACATCTTCCTACGCTTCTACATTTCTTCATTAGTGCATTGAGGTCCTACAATTAAATTTTAAGGTTTGTTTATAGTTCTTATGGTTTGACTGGGTAGGTTGAGTTTTATTTTTAGAGGTAGATGAAATGTTATCTAGGTAAAATATCCTCTCTAAAGATAACATAACCTTAGGGATTCTATTGTCTTTTAGCTACAAAATGCCCTCATGACTAAACTAATTTTCATCTGAATCATGCTTCTCCTCATCAATTATTTGCACATTGAAGACATGAGAATTAGTCATGAAGTCCAAAATCTTCTTGTCATCATCAAATACTTGAAAATGTTTTACATTATCTAGAATCAATAGAGCATAAATTAATTCAATAGATAATCTTTGTAAATCAAAACTATCTAGTGGTGTCAAACTTGTATCTACGACAACCAATGAGCCATCCATACAATTATTTCCTTGAGAATAATTGATATGTTAAATTCATTAAAATATTTGATTAGATCTCATGAATCTTAATTATACTTCCTAAAATAATAGATATTGCATTGGAATTGAATTTTTACCTAATAAATAATTAATATAGAATCACTAAAGACGCTTAACATATGCACCTATCAACTAACAAAAAATTAAAGCATCAAGATTAAAGCTTCATATTCAGCCATGTTATTTGTACATAAAATATGTAATTTAAATTATTTCACATAATTTTTTCCATTAGGTTCAATTAATACAATACCAACACCTGAAACTTGTTTGAGTGAGCTCCATATATGAAGAGAGACCACATACCTAAATTCTAATTTTGATATTTAGTATTTATATTTTCAACCTTCATGGTTAGGGTATACATGACCATGTCAATGTAAGTGTAATTAACTTTATCATTAACAAAATTATATTCAGTGATCATTAATTTCATGTAGGGCTCTTGGTCTACATGGATTTGGTTTGTAACTCCTTGCCATGAAAACCATGCGTAAGAGAAATCAATGGCCACATATTTTTTAAAGGACTTATAACAATATTTTCTTAGTATCATGTTTTAGCCTTTACGAATGTCAACCACTTGCACATCCATTAACATTTGAATACAAGGACCAACCTACAATTGCACATGCACATTCAATAATTTGCCTATGAATTTGACTTCACATTCATTTAATTAAACCAAAATCTTATCAAATTTGATAGGAGTTAGAAGCAACCTTTTACACACTCCTAGATGCATGACATTTGTAGATGCACCAGAATTAACTATGTAGTTATGCATATTCTTTCCAAATATTTAGATAATAAGAAAAATGTGTCACTTCTATCTTAGTTTTGTGTGTGAACACAATGATATTGGCTGGACCTTTTTACTTAGGCTACCTAATCTAATCATTAAGAGATATAAGGAACATGTCTCTTTATTTAGTTATCTGATATAGCTCATGGAGCTTAATATTTTCCTTAATCTTCTTCATGTCCTCCACTATGTTATACCTAGTCTTACTCATGGGAGGCTGATTATCATTAGCCTTAGGTGGAGGAGTATTATTATTATTTACCTTTGGATTCAGGGGCATATTAGGATTATTAGGTGGAGTGTAAGTCATTAAAGGCTGATAAGTCTTATTATTCAAGGCATAGTTAGACTTTTAAAACTATTAGAATGCTTAGACATCATCAATATTGTCCTCTAGTTCATTGTCCTCTACCTTTAGTAAATCCATGGTCTTTAGAAACATAACAATAAGAGGTGAGTTTTAGGACCTAGGGGGATTAGTATGAGTTGAAAATTTGATTTATTAGGAACAATCTCCTACTCGTCCATCTCCTTTTAGAAAATATCAAAAGTATGGTAGAATTTGACATAGTCTAACTCTCCATGTTAGGATGTGTTATGCAACCTACACCAATTTGGGAGAGAAATCTTTAGTATATTTATCTCAAGTAAATTTTTTAAATTTGAATCAATTTGTTTCCCAGTCTTATTAGCAAGTATAAAATTTCATTGGTAAGTGTAGCTTGAGGAAGGATTTCCATTAGTTGAACTTCTTACTTATCTTTGCAGATTGAGAAATCTATTTGAAATCCTTTGGACCATTATTTGAATAACATACAATTTAGGTTTGGGTGGCTCTTGGGGAATTTTTTGAGTGTTATTAGTGGCAATCAAGACCAAATCTTGGGTAAATGATTATGGTATAGGTTCATTTACTAGAGGACTCAGGATCCCAAGGTGTTGATTAGGAGTATCTTGAGCTAATGGTAGTTGATTTGTGATCAAGAAAAGATAGGGAAAGGGAAAATTATGTTGAACAATTAGAATGAAATTGAGATTAGGACTAGGTATAATTTGGGTTAGAAGGGGATTGAGCACATGAACTTAAATATTGAGCTACTTATCCATGTTAATTACTTTTTAATATACTAGTTGTAGAGTGTTCATAATTAGGTCTCTATAGAGAAACATTGTAGTCCATGAGTCAAGATAAATTTTAAACATCTCTAAGGCAAGTTGATAATTAGGCCTATATAAAATGGAGACTCGATCATACATATTTTAAAACCAAGCAATGAAATTTTGAATGGGATCATTTGGCTATCTCTTCATGATAGTAAACTACTGATAGACTACACTAGGGTACATTACCTTGTTAGAGGTATAATCACTAAGGGGAAGGGGGGTGAATTAGTGAGCCCAAATAATCCAACTTCAATTCTAATAATTACAAACACTTAATCATTTATCACAATAATTCATGAATCATACACATAATTCATAAGAGAGATAATGCAAGATCAATCACATAACACATGACATACATGAGAAACCCTCTTGGGGAATAAAACCCACTAGAACCTACAATTGGAATACTATCCTATAATCATAATAACCAATTTATACCATCTATAAATGATCAAGGAACTAAAATACCTATTTAATAAGAATATAATCCCATAAGGTGTTGTCACACTTATTTAGCTGAGCTACAAAAACTAAAATTTTAGCAAGTTTTACCTTGCAAGGAGGATGAAACCACCTTAGATGCTAAGCTACCACAACAACACCTATGAACACATCCACCTTTGTATTGATGTCTTAAACTCTTGATGATGGACCTATGATAAAATTATTACCTAAAAGCCATATAAATAGTCTTCAATCTACTCTATTCATCAACTCATCCATAGGGCACTCTACCCTTCCTTCACTCCACAAATCACACACACAATCCTCTCTCAAGTCTTTTTCACACAAGTCTCAAAATCACCATCTTTGATCAACACCATCTTGGTCAGCTATTAGGCATGCCTTAACCATTAAGGCATCTATCACATCAAGACAAATCTCAATAAAAACTTCACATATCAACCATAGCATATATGGGTCACCCTTAAGTAATTACATCTTTTAATAAGGCCCTTGTAGCTCTTATAGGTCTCATGGAGACCTATTCAACCATTTAGAACATCATAAAAAAGAAGAAGAATATATGACCACTTCCAATTACATGGGTCTATTCCTTATTTCCCCTTAGACATCCTCAAATGATCAAAGTCATCTTTGCTCACCTCTACGTATGGTCAAACAACTCAAACACTAACCTGTTGCATATGAACATTATGAAGAAACACATAGTCAAATTATTAACCTTTGTTCATATAAAATATCAATTAGTAAAACCTATAAATACCATATAAATCATCCTCATGGAGTCTAAAACACTCCCAAATAGCTAAGTCATCATGAGACATTGAAACAACATCAACACAAGCTCAAATATCCTTCTCAGGTCACTTGTAGAACATTTAGGAAAACACAGTAAAATTTGGATCTGAATAACTTTATTTGTACACACTTAAAGATATTGAAATTAGGTTCATTATATGAACCATAAATCCCTCTTCATTTTTATTTTTACATCATTAGAAAATTATATCTATATCGAAAGATATGGCCCAAAGACTAGACATTGGTTTTCCTTTGTTAAATCTAAATATTTAAATGTCAACGATCATAGTTAAACTTTAAACACAAATCTTGCATCTCATATCCTTGCTTATCAAATAAAATACACACTATCTATCTTATTTGATATTTAATTCATAAGTACTAATTCTCAAATCTTAAACCTTAATTACTATGACATCATCTTGTACATCCATATAATGTTGACTCAATATGCAACATCGATCTCTGTGGATCAACCAAGTCTTTAACTATCAACACTCACCATTAGATTAATATATATGAATAACCACTCACTATTAAATACTTGTAATTCACCTTTTATCACTCATTGAACAATGTTTACTTCTTACCATCTCAATCAACACACACCATTGATCCTAATTTGTACGATCACCTGCATACCATTGGATCTTCATTTAGTCCTGAGCTTTAACTCTATTAACTAGTGAACACTTTGATCTCTTTGAATTGATATGTACTATAGATATTCAATTTATAAAATCTAATGAACTATTGGATCTCTATTTGGTCCTAAACCTTAACTATGTGCAAAAATGACTATGGGGACCCTTATAATCTTTCTAAGAAGCCATCTTTGAGACTTAATAACTTTTTCTATGCTTCAACACATGATCTCAAATTTGGACCATGTGATCTCCCCACATATGAAAATCCATCCATATAATAATATGATATTAGAACCCACACATTTTAGAAATATTCCATCATCAACATGCTCACTTAGAATTTTCTTCCACAGAGACAACTATGCCTAGAACTGCCTGGAAGGCCAATTTTGCTCCTACATAACTTTTATCGCACTTCATCACATGATATGAATTTTAGTGAAAATAAACTAGGCTCCAAATTGAATAAACCCATATGACCACCTTATCTTGAATCATCCACATGTATAAGATATGCCACCATTAAAATGCCTACTCATCTCTTTCTTAACTCATGCGAATTTGGTGAAAACATTGTCAAAATGCCTAGGATCCCAACTTTGAACTTGCATATATTTTAAGGTGCTACATTGCATGACATAAAATTTGGTGAAAAATAACTAAACACAATACTAAACAAATCCTTGTGACCATTTCCTCCTTACTCATCTACACGTGGTAATGGTGACATTATCAAATTGTCTACTCAGATTTTCTTCCATTGGACCCAAAGTTTCTAGATGAAAACTATAGATAACCCCGATGAATTAGAATTATGCACAAAAATAATCAAAACATATTAGGGACCTATTTCACATCCTCAATACATAATACTCATCTCTAAACATCTCTAATCATTCTAAAATATAAGATTAACCAAGCATACCAAGAAAAACATATTGCACACTTTGTCATTGTCATATAGACTATCAAGGAACTTCATCTCCTCACCTAGACACCATGAAATTATTGAAAATACTATAATAATATCCCCCTTTGTCATTGATGTCAACAACCATCATATATAGCAATATATAGCTCACCTTATCTCTCTTCAAAGCACTCTTATAATAGGAACTTTCTCCCCCTTTGACATAGTCACACTCTTCAAAGCAATATATATGATAAAAACTCCCCTTACCTTTAGCCTACCTCTTCTTTCCTTGACAAACTTCGTCTTGCTCTATGCCAATACTCTCTTCAAGCAAACACTATAACTAATGAAGAAATAACACACAAAAGAACTGAAATTTGATTGAACTCACCAAGAGACATATGAGAGGGACTCCCCCTAAGATCTCTGAACCATTATACCTTCTGAGCATCTTTAAATATCCACACACCATGAAGAACAAACACACATGCTAACTAGACTTAATTCTTAAGCCACCACAAGGACCATCAATAGAAATTCATGCTACTCATCAAAATTTAAACATGCACTAAACCAACTTGATAAATCTCCTTGAAACAAACATACCTTACTCTTTTGGAGAAACTAAGAAAAAATCACTCTTCTTGAAACTAGGCCTATTTAGCCTCCTTGTAGCCCTACATAAAAATTTTAGAGCCCACAATTTTTAGTAGATATATATTTAATACTTGAAACTTCATATTGGAGCACTCTCATATGCCCACTAAAGTACACCAATTTTTAATAACTAGCTCATTCTCTGCAATATAATTTTTTCACAAACCAACTACCCAATTAGGCCTCTAATGAGACAAAAACTTGAATTACTTGAGAACCACAAAACTTCAATTCTCTATGAATCTTGATTTGACCACCTATTTGGACCATTCAACATTTTAAGAAGCCTCAGATCATAACTCACAAAGAAAACTACTTTTCTAGCATAGCCCAAAACCCTAGAATGTCAAAACAAATAAAGTCAACAATCCTCTTTATATTCAATGCACACATCTAAAACTTATTTCACACTTGGAGACACCCATCACACAATTATGGACCAAAAATTGAGCCACCATACATTTGGGATCCATGACTTCTTATAACCTATTTTTAGGCCTACTTGTCATTAAGCCAAAAACTAAGAGCACACAGAAATATTTAATTGGCACAAACATACCTTTAGACCACAAAATTACTTATAGCACATCAAAAAGAAATTTATAGACCATTTTAATCACCAACCTTTACTTGACATTCTTTTAATCTCATTAAGTCACCTGGAACCATCCATTCTAATTTTGTACTATAGCTCATTCACAAACTAATGGAACAAACTCATGAAGTTGTTCCCCATTAACCAAAGACCTTCTTTGATTGGAATTACCATATTGAGCACAAAAAATTGCTTATCCAAAATAAAAATGTCTCCTAAGAAGCATATCTAGAGACATCCTCTACACCACAATGCTCTACCATGGTGTGAAACTAGGAGTTGCCCACAACTCCTCATATTCTTTCTCTTCCTTAGTGATATGATACTTATAGTTATTATTCTTATTATTCTTCAGATTAGGAGAAACAAATTCATCATATATTACAACATTCACCTTCTCTTCTATCATTAGATTGACAATACATGAAGACAACACAAATTTATGACATACCTTTTCATCTGAAGAATCTTCCTTGCAGTTTGGAATATCATCATTAGGCACATACAATTGATTCTCTGTGCATGATACATTCTCAACAATATAAATATGTTCATTTGGATCCATACATATGTTAGGACTAGCTTCAACCAACACCTTGGTATTCTCTTTGAGCTTAGTCTCTTAACTCACAACATGAGCAGATAATGGGAGCCCTTAACACTCTTCAAATTTTGAAGTATTTTATAGCATAGTAAATAGATTACTTGGAATTATAGTCTCATCATGACTCAAACTTTTCACCTTTGGCTTCCATGTGTTAACATGCCTTCTTTCTTTCACTCTAAGATCTTGATTAAACCTATTCTAACTTATAGACCTTTTCTTATAGAACCTAGTAATGTGACCTCTCTTTTCATAATTGTAACACACCATACTCCTTGATGGAAACATAGTTTGTCTTACCATATTTGGATATAAATTTGTAATATGTCCTTTGTCATGACAAACAAAACAACATCCCCTTTTTGAAGAGGACTCACCTTATTTAATCTTATGTGGACAATGGTTTGGAAAGTGTCCCATATCAAGACAATTAAAGCACTTAATTCTATTCACACTTTTTGACTGATGGCACCCATCATAGTCCCATGAAAATTCATTTCTAATAGTTCTCTTACACTCTCTAGCCTTATGACCAAATTTAATACATGTATAATAGTAACCATTAAATCTTGCATACCTCATGACATTTGGCTATCTGATCTAATTTGTCTTTAAAGTATGATTGTACTGGTTCACATTAGTCTTCATTTTGTATTGAGTAACATTCTTTTTTTCTTCTTCATATCTAAGACCAATTCTATAATTAACATGATTTTAACTAATTAGAATGTTATCTAGATAACATGAGCTCTTTTCAACTATCATAAATGTCTTCATCTTACTAGATGTCTTTTCTAGCTCAAATTTCAAAAACTCATATTTAGAAATGTACCTTGAATATTTATCTTCTTTAGCTTTTAGGCTTGTAGACTAAATTTCTAATTGACAACTAAGATGATTGATCATATAATCATGCTCCTTAGTGTGTTTATTCAATCTTAACTCATACACACTAAACTAATCCTTATAGTCCTTGAGTTTAGATTTCATCGTATTATTGATATTCTTCTCAATCTTTAGTTCTTCAAGAGCATTCATCAATACTATCTCATAGTCCACCTCATCTTCATCATCATCTAAATCACTCCAAGTAGACTCATTTTGATGTGAGTAACTTCCTTCCTTATCCATGAATTGGGATTCATATTTAGTAGGACCATCATCTTTATGATCATATCCCGAGTGACTGTCTTCACTCTAATTTGATGAGTTGCAATCTTCTTTGGTGTAAAGACTCTTCTTGTTCTTGAAGGACTTCTTCTTGATATTATACTTTCTGAATCCTTTCTTCCTATATGTATTCTTATCTTCATCTTGTCCTTCACCATGCTCTTCATAATAAATATTTTGATGATTATGAGGGTAGTTATGAGCAAAATGTCAGATCTCTCCATAATTGAAACATTTGTAGGGTAGTTTACCCTTATACTTCCCTGAGCTTGTGTTCAATTTCCTAGTAATCAAAGCAATTAGTTCATCATCATCAATATTAGATATGTCATCTTATTTGGATTTCTTACCTTTGAACTTATTTTTAGGATTCATATTTGTCTTGAATGTATCTTCCTTCTTTGGTGGTATATCATCATTTACTCTCATCTCATATGCAATAAGGGTGCCATGCAATGAATCCATATTCAACTAAGTAAGATCATGAATCTCTTCTATAGCAGATAATTTTGGATCAAAATTTAGAAATAAACACCTTAATACCTTTTGGATTACATTAGCCTATTAAATATTCTCTCCAAGACCTCTGATGATGTTCACAGTCTCATCAACTATCTGTAGAAAGGATGCCAGAAAATATTTTTCCTTCATCTTGAGACTTTCAAATTACCTTCTATGAGTCCATAACTTAGTAAGCTTGACCTTTGAATCTATTTAAAAATGATATAAATTTTGTCCCATATCTCTTTATCAGATTTAAAATAGATTACCTTGGTGTATTCAGTCTCTAAAAGACCAAGGGTGATAACATTTATTGCCTTGGAATTGTTCTCAAATAACTTGTCTTCTACACTAAATGAAGGAGTATTAGGAGAAACATAACCATATATAATATATTTCCATACATCAAACCCTAGGGACATAATGTATGTCATCATCCTTTACTCTAAAAATAATAATTAGATTCATTAAACATTTGTGCTTCCTTAGTAGAGAAACCTCCTTGATGACTACCCATATTGTACCTTAGATCACCTTCAAGCTGTTAATCCTTTACCAAAGGACCTAATTTGATACTAATTATTAGAGGTATAATCACTAAGAGGGGGGGGGGGTGAATCAAAGAGCCTAAATAATTAAACTTCAATTCTAATCTTTACAAACACTTAATCAGTTACAATAATCATTCGTGAAGCATACACATCATTCATAAGAGAGATAATGCATGATCAATCACATAACAAATGACATACGTGGAAAACTCTCTTGGATAATAAAACCAACTAAAACCTAAAATTAGACTAATATCCTATAATAAAAATAACCAATTTAGACCATCTAAAAATGATCAAGGAACTATAATCCCTATTTAGTGAAACTATAATCCCATAAGGTGCTATCACACCCATCAAGCTGAGCTATAACAACAACTAGACTTTTAGAAATTTTTACCTTACAAGGAGGATGAAACCAAATTAGATGATAATATAACAAAAAAACACCTATAAACACATACAAATTTGTAGTAATGTCTTCAAAACTTGATGATGGACCTTTGATTATCACTCTTCACCTTTGCTCATACTCAAACAATAAGAGAATTTTTCTACCAATAGAATTATGATCTACATGCCATAAAAATAGTCCTAATTATATTATGATATTAAAATAATCCACATGGTACTATAAATTTCCATAACTCCAAAAAACACACACACAATCCTCTCTCAAATCTCTGTCAAATCTCTTGCACACTAGTCTAAAAATCACCATGTTTGATTTCACTATTTATAGAGTATTTATGATCAAAACCATCTTGGTCAGAGGTTAGGTATAAATTAAACCTTAAGGCATATTTATCATTGAGAAAAATCTCAATAAACACTTCATATGTTTTCCATAACATCTATGTGTCACCCATAAGAAGCTACACTTTTTAATAAGGCCCTTGTAGCTCTTATAAGTCTCATGGAGACCTATTCACCCATTTAACACATCATCAAGCAAAAAAAGAATATATGACCTATTAAAATTACAAAAAGAATATATGAAATATTAAAATTACATGGGTCCACTCCTTATGTCCCCTTATACATCCTAAAATGATCACATTCATCTTTTCTCACCTCTACGTATGCTCAAACAACTCAAACACTGACCTAGTGTATAAGAACATTATGAACAAACACATAGTCAACTTCTTAACCTTTTTTCTTAAAAAATATAAATTGATCAAACCTATAAAGATAATATAGATCATATTAATGGAGTATAAAACACTCCAAAATATATAATTAATCATGAGACATCAAAACAATGTCAATATAAGCTCGAATATCCTTTTTGAGTCACTTGTATAACATATACAAAAACACAATCAAATTTGGAGCTCAATATATTTATCTATACACACTTATAGATATTTAAATTAGGTTCATTAGATGAACCATGGAGTCCTCTTCATCTTTTATTTTTACATCATGTTAAAATTTTATCTAGATATAAATATATGTCCCAAAGACTAGACACTAGTTTTTCCTTGTTAAATTCAAATATTTAAATGTCAGCAGCTATAGTTAAACTTCAAACACAAAGCTCGCATCTTGTGTCCTCATTGATCATATCAAATACACACCATTGATATTTTAAAATATTTAATACATAGGTTCAAATTATCAAATATTAAACCTTAGTCACTCTAACCTCATCTCATGGACCCTTATAGTGTTGACTCAATACACACCATTGATCTCTGTGAGGCAACCAGGTCTTTAACTATTAACACTCACAGTTTGATAAATTTGAATTAATAACCACTAAAAACTAGATAATTGTCATTTACCTTTTATCATTCATTAAATAATGTTCACTTCTTTCCATCTCACTCAACATGTATTATTGATCTTGATCGATACGATCCCCTGTGCATTGTTGGATCTTCATTTGGTCCTAAACTTTAACTCTATTAACTAGTGAACATTTTGACCTCTTTGAATTGATGTGAATCATATATATTCATTATATGAAATATAGTGTACTATTGGATCTCAATTTCATCCTACAGTTTAACTATATGCAAAGATGACTAAGAATGGGGACCCTTGTAATCTATCTGAGAAGTCATCTTTGATCCTTAATAACCTTTTCTATGCTTCGATGCATGAAATCAAATTTGGACCAGATGATCTCACCACATTGGAAAATCCATAAATATAATAAAATAATCCTATAACCCACACATATATGAGATATTACATCATCAACATACTCATTTAGAATTTTCATCCACATAGCCAACTATGCTTGAAACTACTTAGAAGGCCAACTTTGCTCCTGCATAATTTTTTATATGCTTCATCACATGATCTAAATTTTAGTGTAAATAAACTAAGATAAAAATTTAAAAAATCCATATGATAATCTTATCCTTAATTTTCCACATGTGTTAGATATGCCACCATCAAAATGCCTACTTAGCTCTTTCTTGCCTCATGCAAATTTGGCTATGGGAAAACACCATTAAAATGCCTGAGAGCCCAACTTTGCACTTTTATATATTTTTATGTGATAAATTAAATGAAATTAAATTTATTGTATAATAATTAGGCATAACACTTAATAAACCCATGTGACCATTTCTTCCTTATTTATCCATACATGACAATGGTGATGTCATCAAACTGCCTACTCAGATTTTCTACCACTAGACCTAAAGTGTGTATATGAAAACTATGGACAACTAGATGAATTACACTTATGTACACAAGAAATGAAAGCATATAAAACATCTTAGGGACCTATTGAACATCCTAAATACATCATACTCATCCCAAAACATCTCTAACTATGACAAAACATAAGATCAACCAAACATACTAGGACAAACATATTGTACAATTTGTCACTGTCATATAGACTATCAAGGCACTTCATCCACTCACCTAGACACCTTCATGACATCACAATGACATGATTGAAAATAGTCCAACATACTTGGCAAAACTAGGCTAAAAAAGAATTGTTCAATTGCCCCTAATTGATAACAAAATCTGGTAGAAGATTAAGAAACCAATCATATGCTACATCTAATAATGTAAATTGGAATAACCTACATGCCATGTCTTCATGTTCAACATTCAATAGTATTAGAGATGTATTATAGGTGATAGTATGTTCTTCTATAGTTCTAATCATGTGAAGGGTGAACCTTGGAATATATCATTATGGATTCTTTGGCAAATCATATACGCCACTAAGTACATTAATAATAGACCCTACTAACTAGGTTAATGCCATTGTAATAAGTCTATGGATAATATATTGGGGAAACACTAAGGCTGGGAAGGTTAATTTTTTGGGTCTTGGTCTACCTAAATATGATCTTATTTTTATATATATTTGAAGGGGGGAGAAAATCAATCTTTTATATCTCAATCTACTAGTAGACCATGTAATGTGGAAAGAAGGAGCGATAGTGATAAACCCCACTTAAGCAAGTAATGCAATTCACCCAAACTTGAAATAACTTGAAGCACACTCTAACAGTATTAAATAAACCTTGCCATTTGAAAAATGTTACATGAAGCTTAAACATTCACCAAAATTAACTACTTAAATAAAAATAGTCTTAACTAACTTAAATATACTAACAATGTTGAAGTCTTGGAGTTCAAAGACCTCCTTCTAGTGCCAGTAGGTGTTGGTCTCAACATGTGAATCACCCTCATAAGTTGTTAATTAGATTGAACATTACGAGAAATCTCTTAGAGATTAAAACTAAGAGGATAGAGTCTCCTTATTTTTAGGATCTATTGGTGATCCAAGGGCCAAGATTTCATTGAACAAACACATCTTTGGAAAACATATAAACTGTTCCACTATAGGCTCAAACTTAGTTGTTAATTCAAAATATTTAGTGGGTTACAAGTATGGTCAAGACTGTATAAATGTATTTATATAGGAAAAGGTAATCACTCATAAAAAAAATATAAAATGAACAAGATAGGGTAGGGAAGATAATAAGTTGTGTGTGAATAAGCCAAACTAGTTAATGTTGATAACTCATCAAGGCTCACTTGTCTGCAATAAACCATTGTATCACTAGTCTAGCTAATGCGCAAACCACAATGACATAACATGAAATATTATGAGGGCATAAAAAAGGGAACACCTTATCAAAAATATTTTTAATCCAACATAGATGTAATTATCAAGTATCAAAGTGCACATAATAGATAAGAACATTTCAAAGTAGAGAAAACTGATAAAGAGAGAACTTAATTAAACTAGTAGAGCTCAATTCACTTGTATTTCTAGTATCAATCCAAGATAATAAGAATGTTTGATGTTGAGGTATGTTTCTATTATTTTAATTGAGGAATTAATGTTGTAATTGATGTCCAAAGTTTGTGATTATCATTGATGTCCTAGAGATGTTATTATGTTGTTGCATGGTGAGTGTTCATGATGATTTGAGCATGGTTTAGTAGTCTTTGAGTTTTGTATGAGGTCTTGGATCATTATTATGGTGTAACAAGCTCATGATATTTTTGAGAGTAGTGTTGTCTTCAGATAATCCTAATTGAATAATGTTCTTGGTTGATATAATTGAGATATAGCTTGTCTGAGTTCAAGTCTTTGAATACTAGTGTCTTGAAAAGCCTAGTCTAACCTTGTGAGAAGGTGTATGCATGAAGCATGGTGAATCTTGGTGAATTATGTATATATATAAATGAGAGAGTGTATAAAACTATGTAAACATGAGAATGATGAAACTAAGTCTTCATAAGAATTCCAAGGTTAGTTTTGAGGCTTAGTCATTGCATGAAGAGACCTAGTGAGAAGGCATTAGGTTGGTAGCATGATGAGGTGAGTAGTATGAGGCTTATGATAATAATATTGGTAGTTTTTGAGCATTTTATGAGGTTTTATGACATAAGGATGAGGTTTTTAAAGGGTTGTAAAAGGTTTTAAAGTGTGTTCAAGGTCTAAGTGTGGCTTAATGAGGGGTTACGTTAATTTTATAAGGTGATATAGGTCATGTGAGTTTTTAAATATGTGTGATAGGTTGTTTCAAGAGTGATAATGAATTTTTATGTCTTTTATTAAAATAAAAATCATAAAAAGTGAAGTTAAGGTCTCTCAAGTGAAAGAATGAGGTATTATAGACCCGATAAGTTTTTCATTGTGCTCGTTAACACTAAAAAATTTGCATGAGGATAAAATAAATTCATGGTATTTTTAGAAGGGCCATATTCAAAATTTCCTTTCATTATTTTTTGGGTTGAGGGCCTAAGCTTTATGAATGATTGTTAAGAGTGGAAGGCAATATAAACCCTCTAAAAACCCTAACAATGCCATGATATGGAAAATATTGATATAAATGGATTAGAATGGTTTTTATGACATATTTTTTTGATTGGAAAATGTATTAGACTCTCCTAGGTACCTCCAAATGGAATTTATATAATAGGTAAGTGGACCCCATAGAAAAGTACTTGTTCTAAAAAAATTGGTATAGTAGACAGAATTGACCAAGTTAATGAATGAAAATCATTTGAGGACAAATTTTGATAATTTTAATTCATGGTCATGGTGGTTTTTGAGTAGGTTAAAATGTTAAAAAATTCTAAAATGGTCATGGAAGTTGACCTATTGCTAAAAATCGTAGTGAGGAAGACAGTGAGAAAACCAAGCAGAAGTGAAAATGAGATTAGGGATGATTTGTCATGGATTATGAATGGATAAAATTTCATGGGTTTTTTTAATACCTATAGTACATGTACATATTGGATATATATTTTTTATGTCAAAAAAATGTTGAAAATGTTGTTCACAAGATGACCTATCCAATGAAGATGAAACAGTGAAAATGTAAAGCTAAGAGATTAGTTTTTAAGACCAATATTGTCACTAGACCATGATATATCTATATTTTAAAGTTACCAAATTATATAATGGTATAATATAATTGTATAAAGAGTTCATAAAATTTACCACACATGTGTTGAAAGTCATAATCACCAAGATTGGTCCTCAAGGTAGAATGACAGTTCTGGGTATGCAAGATGGAGTGATGAATTTGAGATGTTATATCATGAGTTAATGTATCTAGTGCACATTTTGATATTTTTGGGGATATATTTGAGTTATAAATTCTTTATATAATGTTTAGAGTTAGTTTAATAAGTTGAAATATGGAAGCCAAAATGGCTAATCTGATTGAGCAAGGACTATGAAAGAGAAGGCCAATAAATTGGTCTACAAGACCAATGGTTGACACAATAAATTGCGATCTATCTATTAGAGGTTGTTATAGAGAAAACATAAGAAATATTCACATGCATAATAAATCTTGAAAGTGTCTTTATATAATTTGAAAACAACATTCATCAAGACTATGTTTTTAGGTGTTTTGGTAGTTTTCTATGTGTTGATAAGATTGATCTTCCTAAATAGTTATGCCTAGTTTGAAAGTGTTAAAATAATATTATGGTGTTCTAAAAATATCATTATATAATTTTTATTATTTATTATTCATGGTAAGTACTATCTTAAGTGTTTGAGGTCCAATTATGCATGACTGGTTTCTAAGGTGTTTAGACAAACTTTAGTAATCTAAGCGAAGGGTTGTTCCTAAACCATTATATCTTAAGTAGAGATATACCAAGAATGTGGTGGTGTTATATATATTACATGGGATATTATACATTCATATAGATAATTTTAAATTTTTTATACTGATGTTTGAGGTCAAATTACTAATGACTAGGTTCTACGCAAATTGGTAGTTTTGAGTGAGCTCTTTAATGAGGTGTTCTTGAGTCTTTGGAGCTTTGTAGAAGATGTCTAATGGAATTGTTGATTAAATTGATGTGATTAAGTTTCCATACATATGTTGATTGTTCATATAATGTTTTTTATAGGTTTTTTGAGCTTTGTCTTTGAAGATAACATTATTGGGGTAATTAGGCCTAATAGGTCTTTAAGGCCTAATGGTGATTTCAAGATATGAGTGAAGGATTTATGACTTATTGAGAATGGAAGATATTTTTTAAGGTTTAAAGGTAAGTGTTTTAAATTTTTGGTTATTTTTAAAGGGATATCTAGGTTATAGAGGTTTAATTTGTTCCATGGAAAGGATAGACATAATTGTAACTAGTTCTCTGGTAGGCCTAAGAAGAGAAGGTGGTCTAAGTGAGTTTGACTGACCTAATGGTGATACTATTTTTATTTATTATTTTATGTAATGTGTAATAAGAAATGTTTTAGGTTTTAACCTCATGGATTAGTGTTTTGGATGATAGATATAGTAAGTGAACTAGTGAAAAGTATAAGAAGAAGGCCAAATAAGCCTATTTGGGCTTGTTAGAGGTATGAGAATGAAAGCAAATAAAAGATTACTTTAAGGAGAAGAAAGAGGTCATGTATACAATTATATTGGATTATATTATCATTCATGAATAACTAATATAAGTTATTATTGTGATGATCAAGGTTTTATGACCTAAATCTTTCAAGAAGAGGACTAGTTGAGCGAAGAAGCCTAATAAGCTATTTGAGAGAGATATAAGAGTGTGGAGAGAAAATAAAGGTGATAATAATCATTTGAGTGAGAAAAAAATGAGAAAATGTGATATGAGTTCCTAGGTTATTGATTTTGGTATGAGTCACCAAGGGAGTGGGCACATCCTTACAAGTTGGTGCTTGCTAAAGGCCTAGTTGTGTTGGTACTTGACTAGTGAGGGGTTGGTGATCCTTGTAGGGTTAGTGCCTCACTAAATATTTATTCATTTATTATAGGAATATAGTACAAGATATGTTTTAGTAGGTTTTTTCCCCCATGAATGTTTCCCACATATATCTTATGTTCATAAGCTATATACTTATATGGATGCTTGTTTATACATTGGTTGATGTATGTATTTGAATGAATGTTTCATGAATGATAAGTGAAATTGAATGATTGTTTTAGGGGAAGTTATTAAATCCCCACCTCAGTATATGTACTTCCAACAATTAGTATGAAATCAAGTCCTTTGAGAGAGGCCTAAATATCCTAAAGGTGATTCTAAGAAGCAAATGCTTAAAGTATGATGATGATAGTTTTTATCATGATTATAATGATGGTCTACAAAAAAATAATGGTATTGGTAGAGTTGACTAAGAAGAAGAAGGATGAAAAGATAATTCATGATTAAGTAATAAATTGAGATGAGTTATGTGTTACTATAGAACATAATTCATATTTTAAATAATGTCAAAAGTACTATTTTCTAGCTTTGAAGGATTATGTAGAAGCGAAGTCAAAGGTCAAGACTAAGTTGGCAATCAAGTCTAGAAGGACATTGAAGACATGTTGAGATAAAGGTATAGGTCCAAGTATCTCATATCTACTTGATTAATGTTGTGTTGAGGTCATAATATGTATGGAATAGGTCAAGGCAATAAGGTGTCTTGTATAACCTTATTCTCAAAATTGTGAGAAGGTATGTGTATATATATTAGTAAGTAAGCCTAGGTGTTTGAAAAGTTGTGATTACAAAATATGGGTTACAAGGTATTTTTATGATGAATTGATCAAACCAAGTCACATTCAAAATATTTTTTGATTATCTCAATGGAGATAAGGGGAGACAATCATGCTCCAAGATTAGATGTCTATGCCAAGAAGATCTATAACAATCATGAAGATAGTTGGTTATGAGCCTGATCTATGTTGAGGTTAGGAATAGGTTTCAAGAGTTTGTTGAATGTGGTTGACTATGCAAGAATGTAAGTTTCATATATGTATAGTGAGATTAGGTTAAAATTTATGAGTGCTCTTATGAGGGTATCAAGTATAAGAACAAAGGGGGAGCTTGCTATAAGTTCACTTTTTTCATTTTAGTGTTTGCAATATCTAAATATGGTTCTAAATATATAATTACCTAAGAATTTGACTATAACTTATGGGCATGATCAATGGTGGATAAGGGTAAGTATCAAAGTGGTTTGGTGGTCATAAACATTGAAGGAGTTTGTCTTATACATTTGAAATATGACCTTAAGGTCATAAAGAATGAGTATATATGCTTTGTATAGTTTATTTGGGTGATGATGTAGTTGTTTGAAGCATATGACATGAATGGAGTGTAATAAGGGTTTCAAGACTCCATGGGATAGTAATACCTAAAAGAGCTTTCTTGAAGTGAATGAACTTGTAAAGACTTATGGAGTTCAATTAAAATTAGATGAAGTGTCTCTAAATGAATCATGATGAATTGAAGTTATTTAGGTACTAAAGAAAATTTATATAGTTCTCTGCTTGTCTTAATAATAAGGTGGAACATAGATTGGTCTACAAAACCAATGTGAACATTAGAGAAAAGTTGTCGATGAGGCCCTTGACAAAGTATGTGAAATACAAGATTGATCAGAGTAATCTTACTTAGAGTTATGATATGCCATAATAGTCTTGATAAATTTTGATGAATGTTACATATAGATGTGATTAATGGTCTTTGTCATGAAGAATGTTTGATAGAGGTCTTCCATAGAGAATGGGGTCTCATAGACATAACTGGCAGTTGGATATGTGGAAGTCATTATGAGCTAGTCTGAGCCATGATGGCTTGTGAAACATAAAGAGGATATATCAATGCATGAAGTATCTTTTGATATGACATATTGACATTGAATATGTTTTTGTATGGATGACTAAGATTGTTCTTTAAAATAATTTTATTGATTAAAGACATGCCTAATGTGTTTAGGTATCTATGAAATCTAATTAAAGATGGTTGTCATTACCAAGAAGATGTTTTATCAAAGAGGGAGTTCATTCTTCAATTATTTCCATATATAAAGAAAGGAGACTTATGTTGATTTATTTGAGGTATGCATAAGCTTAAGGGGACAATGGTTGAGTACTTCTATGAGTTAAGCTCATGTTTTGTTGATTAGAGGAAGATTGATCTTGTTTTGGGAGAAAACATATTTTAGGTCTAAGGATTAGATGGTAGTAGTTTCAGAGATGACCCTTTGTCATTAATGTCAAAGGGGTAGAAAGACTAGATTGGGGGAGATCCAACTTGAGGAGATGAGAATGATATGTTTTGTTAGAGTGTTTTCCATCAATGACAAAGAGGGAAATTATTGAGGTATTTTCTTATTGTTTTGATTGAGGCATTAATCTTGTCATTGATGTAAAATGTTTATGAGTATCAATTATGTCTCATAGATGTTCTTATGATGTTGTATGGTGAGTGTTCATGATGACTTGATCGTGGTTTAGTAGTCTTTGAGTTTTGTATGAGGTCTTGGCACATTTTTATGGTGTGAAAAAATCATGATCCTACTGAGATTAGTGTTATCCTTGGATAATATTGATTGAGGAATGTTCCTGGTTGATATAATTCAGAGATATCTTGTTTGAGTTCAAGTCTTTGAATACTAGGTGTCTTGATAAGCCTATAATAGCCCTGTGAGAAGGTGTATACATGAATAATAGTGAATATTGGTGAATTATGTTTTTATAAGCATGAGAGAGTGTATAAAGTTATGAAAGCATGATAATGAGGCAAATAAGTCTTCATAAGAGTTCCTAGGTCAGTTTTGAGGCTTAGTCATTGTATGAAGAGACCTAGTGAGAAGGCATTGGGTTGGTAGCATGATGAGGTGAGTAGTATGAGGCTTATGAGAAGAAGGTTTTTAGTGTGTGATAATGGTATGAGGTTTTATAATATAAGTATGAGGTGTTTAAAGTAGTGAAAGAGGGTTTAAGGTGTGTTTAAGGTCTAAGTATGGCTTACAGGTAGAGGCCTAGTCTGAAAAGAGACCTAGTGTGGCTTAATGAGGGCCAAGTTCAATTTACAAGGTGATATATCTCATAATAGATTTTACATAGGTTTTATATGTTTTTTTAAAGATATTTCATGAAGTTTTATGTCTTTTATTGAAAAAAATTGTAAAAAGTGAAGTTAAGGTCTCTCGAGTGATAGAATGAGGTATTGTAGACATGATAAGGTTTTTTTATTCTTGTTGACATGAAAATATTTTCATGAGTATAAAATAAATTAATGGTATTTAGGAATGGTTCCTAGATCAAATTTAATTTGATTAGTTTATTGGTTTAGGGCCTAAGCTTTATGAATGACTGTTAAGAGTGGAAGGTAGTCTGAACAATCCTAAAACCCTAACAATGACCTGATATGGAAAATATTGATAAAAATTTCTTAGAATGGTTTGAATGACCTATTTTATTGATTATAACATGTATTAGACTCTCCTAAATACCTAAAAATGGCATTAGTTTGACAGGTGAGTAAGTGGACCCCATAGAAAAGTGCTTGTTTCTCAAAAAATTAGTATAGTGGACAGAGTTGACCAAGTCAATGAATTTAAATCATTAGAGGATAAATTTTTAGAATTTTAATTCATGTTCATGGTGGTTTATAATTATTTTAAAAACTTAAAAAATTCTAAACTGGTCATGGAAGTTTGCCAATCACTAAAACGGCCTAGTGAGGAAGATAGTGAGAAAACCAAGCAAAAGTGAGAATGAGATTAGGGATGAGTTGTCATGGATTAGTAATGGATAAAATTGTATTGGGTTATTTTTATAGACATATAGTACATGTAAATATTTTTTATATATTTTAGAGGTTAATGAAAATGTTGTTCACTAGATGACCTATCTAGTGAAGATGAAACAATGAAAATGTAAAGTTGAGAGATTAGTCTACAAGACCAATATTATCACTAAAACATGATATATGTATCTATTAAATTTACCTAATGATATCATATGATAATAAAATTGTATAAATAGTTATTAAAATTTCCCATATAGTTGTTGAAAGTCATAATCACCATGACTGGTCCTCAAGGTAGAATGACAATCTTGGGTATGCAAGATAGAGTGATGAGCTCAAGATGTTATATCACAAGTTAATGTATCTAGTACACATGTTGATATTTTTTGTGATATATTTTACATATACATGCTTTATATAATGTGTAGAGTTAGTTTAATAATTTGAACTATGGAATCCAAAATGGTTTATTTGATTAAGCAAGGGCTGTGAAAGAGAAGGTCAACAAATTTGTATACAAGACTAATAATTGACACTAGAACTTGTGATATATATATTGGAGGTTTTTATAGAGATAATATAGGAAATATTAATGTGAATAAGACATCTTATAATTTTCCTTTCAGAATTTTAAAACAAAATTCATCAAGATTATGTTTTCAAGGTTTTGGCAAATTTTTGTGTGTTAATAAGATTGATGTTTTTGAGTCATTATGCCCATTTTGGAATTGTTTCAAGAATATGATGGTGTTATAAAAATATCATTATATAATTTTGATTATTAATTACTATCTCAAGTGTTAGAGGTCCAAGTATGGATGAGTGGTTTCTAAGGTGTTTTGATAGACTTGAGTGACCTGAGTGAAAAGTTGTTTTTGAACCATTTTATCTTGAGTAGAGATATAAAAAGCATGTGGTGATGTTTTATATATGAAATGGGATATTATACATGAATTTGGAGTGTTGGAAAGTTCCTATACTAATGTTTGAGGTGAAATTGCTAATGATTGGGTTATGAGCAAATTGATAATTCTTAGTGAGCTCTTCGATGAGGTGTTCATGAGTTTTTAGAGCCTAATAGAAGATGTCTAATGGAATTTTTGATTACCTTGAGGTCATTAAGTTTACATCCATATGTGTATTGTGCCTATAATGTGTTTTTATAGGTTTTATGAGCTTTGTCTTTGAAGACAACATTTTTGGGGTAATTGGGCCTAATAGGTCTTTAAGGCCTAATGGTGCTTTCAAGATGTGAGCAAAGGATTTATGACTTATTGATCATGGAATATGTTATTTAATATTTAAGAATAAGTGTTTGAAATGTTTGAGTTCCTTGTTAAGATCCATCTGGGCCATAGTGGTGTAAGCTATTTTTTGGAAAGGATAGACGTAATTGTAATTAGGTTTCTTGTAGGCCTAAGAAGAGAAGGTGGTCTAAGTGAGTTTGAAAAACCTAATAGTGATCATATTTTTATTGATTATTGTTTGTAACATATATTAATACATTTTTTTGGTTTGACCTTGGTGGATTAGTGCTTTGGCCAATAGAGAGAGAGTAAGTGAAATAGTGACAAGTATAAGAAGAAGGTCAAATATGCCTATTTGGGCTAGTTAGAGGTATGAGAGTGCAAGTGAATAAAATTGAAATTTTAGGAGAATAAAGATGTAATATATACCATAATAGGGTATTAAATTATCAATCATGAATAACCAACAAATTTTTTGAGTATGATGAGCAAGGTCATATGATGTAAATATTTCAAGATGAGGATTAATTGAGAGAAGAGGCCTAATAGACTATTTGAGAGAGATAAAAGAGAATGGAGAGAAAATTAAGGTGATAATAATCAATTGAGTGAGAAATATGTTCCCAAAGGTGATTAGAGGTTCTAGGTGGCTGATTCGGTGCTGAGTCACCTAGGGGGATGGTGCCTTCTTATAAGTTGGTGCTTGACTAGTGAGGGGTTGGTGCTCCTTGTGGGGTTGGTGCCTCACTAAATATTTATTAATTTATAAAATGAATATATTAAAAGATATTTTTTAGTGGGTTTTTTCCCCCATGAGTGTTTTCCACATATCTATTGTGATCATGGGTTGCATGCTTATATGGATGTTTATTTATGCATTGGTTGATATATGTGTTTGAATGAATAATTCATGAATGATAAGTGAAATTGAATTATTGTTTTAATGGAAAAAATTCACCCCTCTATACATAGATATTCTTCCAACATTTACAACATCAATTAGAATTGCATTCAAATAATGAAAGATAAATAATGCATAGACAAAGTCATAATTATAGGTGTATTCTTGATAATATTTTGACAAAGTCTCAGTGAAAAATATATTAAACATTTATAAAAACAAACCATTGGGATTAAATAAAACAATTAAATCTCATAGTCATTAATTTCATTCAACTTTAGGTATTTGGAAAAATTAGATTTGAAACTATAAATCCAAAGCTACCCCTCACTACAAATTTGATTGAATTAGCTTGTCATTACTATAGTTAGTTCAAACATGACATTATTTTTCTTTTGCAGGAAATTTATATTTGAATGTATTATATATATCTTGTCTCCATGAAGCTATATGAATTCATTTGATCTATCCCAATGCCAATGTCTATATCTCTCTTTCACTTGGCTTCTCCATAAACTTGCCATATTTCTTGAATAGATTGAATAATTGTTATGAAAATACACATCAAACTCCTAACTTAGACTTTGAAGTAGCTCTATATCAATTTTCATTTGATAAACACACAAATTTAGTCACTTATTTTCTATTTGTCTTTATTTCCATCCACTAATACTCCGTTTTAAAAAATAACAACACCTTCCAAAATCACTAGATGACAAAACACATTTCCATGGGTGCTATAGGAGGACACACCAATGATTGATCCACCTTTGTAAATTATTGGTTAGGGGGAACTCCTTTGGATTTTATCATTACACTCCACTTGTCCTCAAACTATGAAAATATTAAACATAACACAATAATTCCTTAGCAAATGTGAAAGATATCAAATAAAATTATAACTGCTAGTGTCCAAAAACAACACATTCTTATGATTAAAAACATGGATAGGTTCTAAATCTTGTAATTTTCTAGATTAAAAATAAAATTATTAAAAATAATTATAAATCAACTTTACAACACAATAATAGGCATAAAAAATTAATTAATGGATCAAAATATATGGCTTAAAACTAAAATGTAGTCATGCATACGCTAACACCTTCAGAATATGACAAAAAAGAAAATCGTAGGATCAATCTTAAAAAAACCCATAGTAGTATATATCCCCATAAAGTATTTAAAATAAATTAAAAATGGTATTCTTAGTTTCTTGAAACAATCAAGTTAATCCTAGTGCATTACCTTTTTAATGTTTTTTGGTCAAAGGTTGACTAAGTTAAAGAATCTTCTTTGAAGGGTCACTTCACACCTTGATATATTTTCACCCAAAAATCCAATAACTAAAAAAATAACTAGATTACATTCTCATGTCATCAGGGTACCATTATACAAAATTTAAATAACTTTTAAGTTTATTTATTCTTAATAACATAGGTTTCAAATGTGCACACTGGATAGATTTGAAAACTGGATGATGCAAAAAATGACCTAGTAAAGACCAACACAAATGCAAATTTTTATCCCTATGATGTTGACACATGGGAAATAATTTTCTATAAAATTATTCACCTTAATATTCTTCCCACATTTTAACATTAGCATGTCAAATTTGAAAATGATTATAAATTATTTTTTTGTGCAAAATTCTTCCTAAAAAGTGGTTTCTGTTTAGATTTGAAAAATAAGAAATACATAAA
>JARHVA010001650.1:530000-635000 GCA_037957365.1 Torreya grandis | reverse complement strand
TCAAATTGATTCACTCTATCAAACCATTAAAACTTTGTCTCTCTCTCTTAGTATTTGTGCTCTAAAATTTATCTTAGATTTATATTATATTGTGATGTTTTGGTATTTTATTACAAATAAAATCCATAATTTCTTCTCACATTGATTTTTAGATGTGGTTAGTGATTGCAAGATTAGATTACAAATGGGATCAATTCAAAAATTAGTCATGAAAACTCACAAAAGAATGCTAATAATTGATAATCTAAGCCAAGATATTACAATGGGGTTTGAAAATGATAATGAAGAACAAATTAAAATAAATAAATGCTAATTACCTTGCCAAATGATTCCACCATCCAAGAAAGGTTCTGAGTGTGTTTTCCCCTTGATTTAGTGTTCTTATATTTGCCAACAATGGATGCCAAACTCCTCCATTACCTCAATATTAGTATACATAACCTAGGCTCAAGACAAGAAACCTCTAATATATAACTATAAAATGAATCTTGTAAATAAAACACAATGATCAACACAAAAGGTTGCAGAGACAATTCTACATTATAAGCTTACAATAATTTAGCTTAAAAATGATGTTCTATGCCTTTCTTTTTATAGATTTTCAAAATGGGATAAGATTAACCTTGACCATCCATCTCAAGATTGAGATGTGTAACCATGAATTAATATAATATTTGTAATTAAATCCATAAATATCCTCATAATTATTTGGGAGGAAAGTACATTAATTAGGCATGGGTGCCCATAAACCTCATATTTGTTGCATTTATGGCTTATGGATGCCACCCCATTGATCATGTCAATAATTGATGTAGATATTGAGAGTCAATTTATAATAATGAAATAATAAATAAATTTCAGGGAAAATATACTTATGCTCTTGATTTAAATAATTATCTTAAACAAGATTAATCAATTTTAGTGTAATTATTTAGAAATTGGTGCACAATTAATTAAAATGGTTAGAAAGTCATATTACTGGGTTTTAATTTCAATCAAGAGGAATTAGAAGGTGATTTTAGATGAATTTAGACCATTATCCCATTTAAGATGTTTCCAACACAAAATAATAAAGGTACGTGATGTGTACTAATGAATTAGAAGAAAAGAGTGATCTAGGGTAGAAAAAGGTGAAATCATCATTTTGACTTAAAATGAATTGATCAAAGTTAGGAATCATATAAGATGCATTGCCCTATTTAGAGATACTTTAGCCTAAATTATCACTTGTATATGACAATTTAAAACTATTTAATGTGTTTTTAGTGATTTTGGCTTAAATTATGCATTTGAGTGCAAATTGAGTAAGATTGACAGTTATAACACAAATGGTGCTAGGAATTGGATGTCTACATTTTTCCCCTATTTGATAAGGAATAACAAGACATTCAGGTGAAATAACATCTTTTCAAATAAAATATTTGTCAAGAAGAAATTATAAATGACCCATGATGCCCCCTCAAGAGGACATACAGGAATGAAAGAGAAGGATGGAATTTATAAAATAGAGGGAAATTGAGAGATTAACCCATAGAATGGATCACATCTAGATAAGTTTCTCATCTTACCATGGTTACTATCAATAATCAAAATATAATTAGAGGTATAATGGGCCCAAATATGGGGGAATTGGAAGGATTCAAACCAAACATGCAAATGACACGCTTTAAATGCATCCAATTAAGAGTGCATGTTATGCACTTATGAGATTGATCAATCTTGAGAAAAGTTACACACTAAAAAATTACCATCATGGGTATAAGTGTGGAGAGATTAGAATTAGAGGAAAAAGGAGAATGTGGTCTCTAAAGAGATGATAATAAGAAGTTCCCTAGTAGAGCAGATTTGATCATGATAAGATAATTATGCCCTAGTAGGGCTAATTTTGATCATTAAAAATAAATAAATAATAGACTTTCCCCCATAGGGATGATTTAGATTTGTGACTTGGTCCAAATTTTGTGCCTCATCATGGGAAAATTAGCAAGAAATAGCTCAAAGATATAACCTATTTCATAGATTAAAGCAAATGAGTGCAAACATAGATGTGATAGTATAATGGCTATGAAAGCCATAAAACTAGGCATACCAAGATGCACATAAGTGATTAAAGATATGAAAATAATAATTAAAATGGCCGATCTAACCCAAGATATGTCATGTATCCAAGTGCTACCAACATATTATAAATGGACCTCAAGCCAATGTAGTTCACCCAAAATTGGGAGAGAATGGAATGAGGGATGATGAAAACTGACCAAGAGTAGATTAGACTCATGATGTATGCTAAGAGTTGCATGTCTAAGCATAGAGTTAAGTGCTAAACCTATTGAGCATAGGTTGTGCATAGTGATATGAAGATATGTTCATTGGGGCTATGTTGGGGTTAAGACTTGAATCTAAAACACAAAGTGCTTGCTATAGTGAACAAAAATTAGGCATCATAAGTATGAATAAATCATAATGACATTTTATTTCAATTGCATGGAGCCAGTTCAAATGTGAATACCAATAACTAAGGATAATGGTAAAATAATGACAAAAATCAGAGTTACATCTACTTACCTTTAAACAAAAAAGTAAAGACAAAGATAAAAACAAAAAATAAATGAACCTAACTCAAAATCAAGATATGAATAATCAAGACTTAATTAGGAACAAAAATATTTTAAAAACAAAGCAAGAAGAACCTAATAACATGAGATCAAGATATAAAAAATCTAGATCCATGTAGACCATCAAGATGTTCCTGGAGAAAAAGAAAACAAAGAAGCAAGGCCAAATAGAAAAACAAAGACCAAATAACACCAACAATAATCAAATAAACACAAACACAAAACAAAATTATTTTTTGATTTTTTGGATTGTTTAATTAATGTTTTAGAATTTTTTAAGTATCTCAATTTGATTGAGGATTAAGAGACACAAAATGGTTCAGTTCATGAAATGATAAGAGCATGCCAACTTAAAATTATCACAAGATGATGAGATCATAATGAAAGGGGGATTATGTTAACCTCAAAATGAATTGAGTACAACCTACATAATCCCATTAGGACCTCAAGGCACAATAGTTTTGCCTACCCAAAAGGAGATGAAAAATTGACTAGGCCATAATAGGTTTACAAACAAAGGAAAATAACTAGGCAAATGATAATAGTAATGACTAGGTGATGTAGGAGTGCATGATAAAAAAGAATTATACCTAATTTTATCATAGATATTTTAAAAGTTTTGGGAATATTGGTGTATTATTCCTAATTTATTTAAATGGTTTGAGTAGTAAAATTAGTAAATAAATAGATAAATAATAATTAAGCTACTAATTTCTATAAATTAATTACAATTTGATATTTTCTAGAAATAGTAACAAGGAGAAGAAAACAAAACTTAGATGGAAACTGATTGATCTAACTGAGATAGAGGCCAAAATTCACTGTGAAAGATTGAAACATTTGCAAACTAAGATCTAAACTTCATTTTGTGACTAGATAGGAGCATTAAAACTAGATAATAGTGGCACTAGTGCTGTAATTCACTTTTGCCATTGTTGTCTTGAGGATCTGAGCTTTCTCGATTTGTTCACTATGTCTGTGTGACCTTGCCTATAAATTTTTGGCAAATAGAAGTTTGTATATCTCCCTATAGAGCAGATTATTTCTTCAAACCCTATCTTCAATTGTGATTTAAATAATTTGGATCAAGAGGTGGGCTTAGTGTGTGTAAGATGCACTATATGTGCTTTACACCTTGTGTGTGGGCACACTTCATTCATACCAATACTTTGAAGAGGGATCAAGTCATATGTAGTTCTCCCACTTGATGTGCTTTGTGAAATTGTGTTTATGAAGATGTAAAATATTGAACTAGATGTGCTTGGGGTGGATAGGGACTGGTGTAAGGACTTGAGTGAGCTTATAAGTGTGTTGGATGGCTATATGTAAAAAATAGGGAAGATTTATTAGGTAATCTTTCTTGTATTCTTGCTTGCTTAGTGATAATTTCCAATCCTTTCTAAATGATCTTTGAATGGTATTTTATAGGGATTTATTAGTTATGGTTTGAATGTACTCACATTAGGCCTACAAGGATAAGGACATGGAACTAAAATAAATTGACTGTTGGGACCAAAAATGGACTTGGAGAATAGTGTTGAAAGCTAACATGAGTGGCACCAATGATATAATCCAAGTGTGGTGCTACTATCTTGAGTAGATGAGACCTAGGGGGATTGATTTATCTTGGAAAGAGTAATCTGGGTGAGTTGGGACTAAGTCTAAAAGGCTATGGATGACTAAAAATCAATTAAAATAATACTAAGAGGGTCATGAAAATTAAGCATGAGGGACTTAAGGATTGGGTGTCATTAGCCATTCTCAAGTTATCAATTTTCACAATTTATGTGACTACATTGACTCTAGTGATGCAACAAAAAGAAATACTAGGATAAAGGAAAAATAGAAATCATATTTACACTTACCTACAAGGGTGAAGCTCATGAAGCTACGGTGATGTTGGGTGTGCATATAGAGAGCACATTGTGAAGTATGAATTTGTAAGAAAAAAATAGTAGATCAATTCTTACTAGATATGCTATATCTAAAATAAAAACATACAAAGTTGGGTAAGAGAGAGAGGAAGAGAAATGAATGAACACACCTAAATGTGTATGTGAACTAATAAAAAACCTATTATGATGATGAGTGATGTTAGATTATGCTAATTAATTTTTGAAGGTGCTATACCAAGAGTAATATCACAAATAGCGCTGAGTGCTCGATTCCCCAAAAGTGGCTCAAGAATGTAAAGGCTATCCTTTTGGATCCATCATCACCCACTAAATGAAGCTATATAGTCATGCATGTGTAAATATATGTTTGGACTATGTGTCTAATCCCTTTGAGTAGGTAGCTCAAGAATACAAAGGCTAGCTAGTCCTTTGGTTCCACCATTGCCCCATGAAATGAAGGTATAAAATGATACCAGTATGAAGTGTATCTCATATGAGATGGATATTGATTCCCATGAATGTATTGTGATCTAAAAATGATGGTATGGATAGATTAATATATGCTAGAAACTAGGCCACTCTTGGCCACTCCAAAAGATGGAGATTAGGCTTGTATGAAAGCCACTCTAAACTGGTGCACTAGGCTTATATGAAAGTAAATCAAGAAATCAGGAACTATGGAAGTTAGGATTGTATAAAATCCATTATAAAATGGTGATAACCATATTTATATGGAATAAGTCACACAACTATTGAGAATGCCTGGGTAATACTGAACTTAGAAATAAAAGAAACAAATATGCCACACACATTACCCCTAATCACTAGTGTCTAAAAACTAGATTTTGATCTAGAAGTCATATTAATTATCCTATCTAAAATTATAAGAGAGAGCCATCATGTCACACATGATTCCCCTTATATCTATATTCTCTAAGAAAAATTATACTAAAACTATTGATTTTGGTTTGAACTGTAGCTAACAAAACTGTAACTAAACTTACCTTTCTATTTGTTTCTACAAAATATGGTTTTTTTGTTGTTTGGATAGGAGTTCCCAAAGTGGACACTAATGGTAGTGGCACTATTGTCCAAGTTAGGCATTATTGTCTAGGACCAAATCTAGTAATTTTTCTAGATTCTTGACTGCCTACCTAGTTTGTTCTGAATGTTTTGATGTTTGTTTGTTGTTCTAAGTATGATAAATGTTGGATTTTTGACTGTTAAGAGCTTTGATCTCTATGATAAAACCCATATTTGTTACCCCATTTTTTGAGATTAGGAATGAAGACCCTAAAATGACTACCCTTGGAAGAAAGAGCCCTATAAGTGTGTTATGCTGCAAATATACATGATATAGCAATGATAATTAATAAGATATCTCAAGATATAACATGATTTATATTAAAATATTTTTAGATCAATAGGGGTATGCCTATATGGATATAACAATGTAAAAACATGTGAAATTTACTAAACTAGAAATGAAAGACTTGTTAGTTGTTAGTTGGAGAGAAGGAACATGATGTCCATCATGGCATCCAATAAAATAAGATAAATGAATGATGCGAATCATGGCATTGAAAGTAATGAGAAGTAAACAAGAAATAAAAACACAATGAAAGAATCAATAAGTAAACAAGGGTGGCTAAGGGGCCATGAAAATAAGGGACATGGACACATGTCACTCAAACTAGAAAGCAAGCACATAAGGCATGTTCAAATGCCACATATATATACAATTGAAATGAGAAAAATTGGCATGGAAGCCACAATCATATAAAGGAGTATAGGAAAAGGATATTGGTAAATTTCCTAAGTCACACATATGAATAGAAGAAAATGACATTGTTAAATTTCCTAAGACACATACAAGAGACAAATAGGAATTGATCAATGTAAACAATCTAGCTACACTAAGAAAGAAAAGAAAGCATGTAAGAAACTAGAAGCACAATCACATCTAACTAATCAAAGTAAGAAGGAAAGTATACAAGACTAGGTATATTCTAAAAATACACAAGTGATATATATTAGTGAGTGTCGATAGAGTAATCTATGTAAGCTAGTAAATAATGTGCATCAAAATGATAACTAGAGTGTGTAGTATAGGAATGACACAACCTATATGGTGTAGTCATGTAGAAGATTCCCCTAGGGGGAAGATATATCAATGTATGTTTTGAATGTATAAGTAGTATTCCCCCTCAATGGGTAGAGTGAAGTAATCAAAGATTTGGATGTCACTACACACACTCAAAGAAGATCAAGTGAAGCATGGAAATGTAGATAAATCGACAAACAATAACATAGAACAAAAAATGTAAGTCCAACATAGTAGTAGAAATGTAAAGCATGGATAATTCATATAATAAAAATATTTTTAGTTTTTTGACATATTTGAATGTTTTTTTATTTTTTGGATATAATATATGTACAATCAAAAGTAAGAAACTATGTACAGGTATGTGAAAAGAAACTATATACAATCAAGTAAAAGGAAACTATGTACAGGTAAGTTTGAGAAGAGATGATACTAACTGATGAGTCTCATGGGAGACTCCCTACCATGCTGTTCTATATTAAATAAAGGAATTGTGCATATTATGAATCATGAGGTAATTGTTATGAATATGAATATGAATATTTAGATTCATTGTTAGTTTCTTGGAAATCATAATAACCTATATTGTCACTCATCATTATCATCTTGATTTTGAACTAATGGAATTTTAGTGTTGACTTTTGTTGTATCTAGATCTTTTCCTTTGATGAACTATGTATATGAATGATTTGCCTTGTAATGCTCAATAAATCCCAAACCTTGGTGACAAACATTATCAACTACTAGAATAGGAGTAGTGATGCCTTATGGCTGCTTACACAACCCTTGTCCTTGATAATAAAACTATTGTAGATATTTTTTACCAAACCCATACTACTTTGAAAGTTGAGCCTCATTTTAGAGAGGTAGATTTGCATCTTATTCATGTTTTACCTGTGTTTGTGGTACTATTTGTTTTTTTGATTTTTCTTTTTGATCCTTTTTTTGTTTTAAGTTATGCTTTGGTAACCACTTATGTATTATTTCTAAATTTGACCCTTTGTGAATGTGTTCCTATGTTACTATGGATTGCTTGACTAATGTAACTTGTATATGGTCCTCATTATAAATTATCTAATGTATATGTTTTTTCAATGCCAATCATGAATCTGTGTGATGCCCCTACATTCTATGATATGCACAATAATATCTGGATCTTCTCACTGGATTTAGAGGAGGTAGTTTGATCAACTTAGATTTAATAGTTTCCCTTACTACCTCACTTGAAATCTTATTCGATATTTGATTGATTTTTGAATCACTAATTATAGATTTACTTTGTTGTGATTTATTGTTTTGATATGTAACATTGCTTTCAACCAATTGACTAGGTGAAGGTGCATATACATGATTGATATTAGGGTACCTTTGAGGCTTTTGTATTGTAATATGAATTTCCAATGTTATGATATTTTCATGTAATAGTTGATTCTACATTTTTAAATCTAAAATTAACTTGATCATGATGTTGATTTGATCCCTTAGAGTCTTACAAGTGCAAATGTTAGTTGCTTTCGATTGAATATGTAAGCACATATGTTGAATAAGTTTTGAAGAAGATATAGGATAAATGTATGAATTAGGAATATTATTATAGGATGCCTCAAATTTTGGAGGGGTGATATCATGGACCTGATTAGAGGGAAAGTAGCTATCACCCTCTTGAGGAAGAGGAGGAGAAGGAAACTATTTCCTGTGCATAAGATATGAAATTAAAACTTGACAAGGGGTTTCTAGCTTATGTAATGGACCCTCTAGGTAGTAACCATGTATGTAGGATAAAATTCATGTAATTGGAGTTATAAGTTGTATATAAATATATTTATAAAGATATTTCCACATGAGAGATAACAATTTTGGGATAGAGAGCATGAAATTGTGCATTAATGCATAAAGAACTTTGACATGTACTATGACATTTCTAATGTGTTTAGCATGATCAAATTGAAATTTTTTCCATATGAGAGATAGAAAGTAAGAGATAACAAGCATGAATTTGTGCATGAATGCATAAGAAACTTTGGCATGTGTTAGGACATTTTTAATGTGTTTAGCATGATAAACTTGAATTTTTTTCCATATGACAGATAGAAAGCAAGAGATGAAACCTTGTATTAAAGCCAAGTAAACTTTGCTTTGAAGGAGAGATATCTTACTATGTTTAATAATGAGTTTCTTAATATCATCTCTTATTATGAAAAGTAAACATGAAATGCAAAGAATGAAGCTTTGTATTAACATATTTAAGACTTCATCATTCATGTACATGATAGGACCAAGTATGGTCTCTTTATTATTTGCTAAAAATGCAAGGAATATTTGAAAATAAGTGAGATCCATTTTTGAGATCTATGTTTAGATGTCAGGTGATATCTCAAGAAACAATGGTACCTAGTATATGCAGCTAGGGTTTGAAAGATGATTATTTTGAAAATTACTATGAAATTTTTAAATTTAAAGCGAATTTCTGAGATAGGTATGCAAGTAAAAAATCTAAAATTTATTTGAAAATTTGTGATTTAATGGGACCTAGGATGTGCCACTAGGGTTTGAAAGAAAATTATTTTAAAATTACTAGGAAAATTTAAAATTTAATGCTAATTTTTTTTTTTTAATTATGTAGGTAAAAAATCATAAAAATATAGGAAAAATTAGTAGGAAATTTACCCTAGGGTTTTTAGGGTTTTTATGTGTGTTTGAAGTAAGTCAGGTTCACCAAATGATTTAACAATTTAAAGAATATTAGTGTATTATTCCTAATTTAGTTAAAGGGTTTGAGTAGTAAAATCAATAAATAAATAGATAATAATTAAGTTACTGATTTATGTAAATTAATTGAAATTTGATATTTTATAAAAATAGTAATAAAGAGAAGAAAAAAACTTAGCTAGAAATTGATTGATTTGATTGAGATAGAGGTTGGAATTCACTATGTAGGGCTAAGACACTATTGTAAACTAAGATCTGAACTTCATTTTGTGATAGGACAGGAGCATTAGAATGAGAAAATAGTGGTACTAGTACTATAGTCCACCTCTACTACTATTTTCTTAAGGATCTAAGCTTTTTGGGTTTTATTCTCTATGTCTGTTTAACCCTCTCTATATAATTTCATTAGTTAGAAGTCTATATAACTCCTTTTAGAGTAGATTATTTCTTCAAACCCTATCTTCCATTATGCTTTGACCAATTTTGAGCAAGAGGGGAGGGTTAGCATGTGTAAGATGCACTAGATGTGCTTCACACCTATTATGTTGGCATGCTGCCTACATACCAATACTCTTAAGAGGGATCAAGACATATGTAGTTATCCCACTTCATGTGCTTTGTGCAATTATGTATATGAAGATGAAAAATGCTAAACTAGATGTGCTTGAGGTGGTTAGGGATTGGTGTAAGGACTTGAGTGAGATTGTAAGTGTGTTGGCTAGCTGTATGAAAAGAATAGGGAAGATTTCTTGAGTAGTCTTGCTTGTTTAGTGATAATTACCAACCCTTTCCAAATGATCTTTGAATGGGATTTTATAGGGATCTATTGGTCACAAGTTGGCTGTACTTGTGTTAGGCATACAAGGATAAGGATGGGGAAATAGAATAAATTAATCATTGGGGATAAAAATAGACTTGGATAATAGTATCGAAAGTGGACAAAAGTGGCATTGGCACTATAGTCCTAGTGTGTCACTACTACCCTGAGCAGATGGGACCTAAGGGGATTGATTTATCTTAGAAAGAGTAGTCTAGGTGAGCTAAAACCAAGTCTAGAAGGTTATGAATGACTGGGAATCAGTTAAAATAAGCCTAAGAGGGTCATGAAAGCAAGCACAAGGGACATAAGGATTAGGTGTCACATTTTATATGACTATAATAGGAAATTATAATTAGGTAACAACATCATACTTTTGATTTGTCTAAAGGCGGTTATAATTAGGGATGATACTAATTTGTGCATAGGTGGTTATAATTAGTAATACCAAATAAGATAATTAATGAAAGATAACTTCCCATGTCAAATTTCACACTACTTCCATAGACTATCATTCAACATGACACTCTAAAACTATTGAAACTAGATCATAATCCCTATGTGAAAGGTGTAGAAAGAACCAAAGGAACTAAGATAAAAAATAGGGGTAAGTAGGATGGCTAAAAACAAGCCTCGATCAATAATAAAGACATGGTATAATAAAATGGTATAATAAAAATTATTAGAAGATAATTGGCTATTGTCAAAACAAAGTTACCCCTAAATGATGATGGATTTGTTTTCAAAATAGAGAGACTATGGTTTAGGTTACTTGTAAAATGAAAAGAGAGTTCAAACTTAATAATTACTCATAAAATGGTGAGATCATGGCTAAGGCGTGTCCAAACTGACCTCAATAGAAATTAAATGCTATTTATATAGTCGTGAAGGACCTCAAGTCAATGTAGTTCAAATAATGTGGTAAAATGGGATATAATAGTATAAAATTCCTATAATGAAATGGTTAGTAGGGTTTACCCTAAGAGACAAGGAATGATAATGGAAAATTTTAAATTATATATTAAAAATGGTTTTGTTGTTCCTACTAAAATAGAGGTGCACATCTTGGTCAACATGTGAACTAATAGAAATGATCAGTTATACAAGTTGTTACCCAATTCCCTTTCGAAAGAGCTACTCTATTAAAAACCTATTATAGATCTAGATCTAAATAATGTGTTCATGATCCCCATTGCTAATTAATTCATTTTCCTTCAAACATTGAGATAAGATATCCTTGTATCCTCTACAAAAGAAAGTACTACCAGGGATTGTAAATAATGTTAGGCATAAGATAAATGGTATACATGGGTAATGAATATGTGGATGATAATGGAGTGTATAATGATTAGGTAACAAATGAATATTAGGAATTTTAGTCACATATAATGTTGATGATTCTATATTTGACATAATTTTAATTGTGGTGGGGTTAAAGACCTTTGAATATGCTCTCAATAGGTCCAACAAATTATTCTTTTATTTGATCCTGACACTAGATACCATCTAATTATGCTATAGATTGGAAGATATAATGATTTGATCTTGAATAATGTCTTCAATAAGTTGTGAATACTTTTTTTCTTAGTTGTTAGTGACTTGATGAGGTTTTCATTAATGAATTTGTCCTGATTATTCCATAATGTCTTTGAGAAGGTTTCACAAAGAGATGTAAACATTTGACTTTGATTGTCTTTTAGTACCTTCCAAAAGGTTTAACTAAAAGATGTTGAGTTTGACCTTTGTTCATCCCCTAGTGCCTATAAAAAGTTTTTACTAAGAGAGTGTTCTTCTTCTGAATGAATGTGGTCTTGCCCCTTGATATTCTAAAAATGGTATGTCACCATGGATGTGGTTCAACAAAGTGGGATTTTTTCAGTCCCAATCAACATTTGTGGTAGGTGGAATGTTAATATAATGGCTATAATAGGTGGTAGTAATGGGATGATGAAATGTAGCACAATCCTCGTAGAAGATACTAGGATGATTTATGCCAATACTAAAGTAATCATCCTCAAAAAACTATAGAAGGATCACAAATATATTCAAATTTATCTAAAGATAAGTGTAACCAATGTTATAATAACCATGGCTATATCTATTTTTTAATATTATTTCAACACAAGAGACTCTAAATCTGATGTTAAAATTGATAGTGATTTTTCTTCTAATGTTAAATATGATGTTGGTTCAAAAAGAGAACCTAACTCTAATGTTTTTTCTTCATCTAATGTGGTTGTCTCTATAATGATGTTTTACTGAATGCTTGGTATTGAACAAGTAATGACCTATGATGGCACAATGGGCTCAATATAAAGTGATTCATCTAGGAAGGGTTCAACATAGACTAACTCATCTAATTGAATCCCCTCAAAGAGAGGGTACTGCTCGAGGGATGAATCAATAGAATATTGTATGTCAAAAGCAAACTCCTTAACAAGTGGGAAAATATCAAGAGACATCTCTACAGAGACTGGATTGTCAAGGAGTTGAGGGTCTTTAAAAATAGGTCAAATATGAATAGGTGATTCATCATATGTTGAATCATCATAAATGGGTGTTTTAATAATAACATCAGGGTTTTGGTTCACAATTGGTTAAAAAATATCAAATTTAAACACATTTTGATCCTCATAAGATGGTTTTTAAAGAGGTAATGGTTCTTATTGAGGCTCATAGATGAGCACAAATTTTCTAAAGTGGGGAACCATGTATTGTGGCTTAATAATGAGGTCTCCAAAAATTAGACGATTAAAGAAGGGATCAACAAAATCAATTTTGTTAAATGGATGTTTTTTAACAATAGGTTCACTAAATACCAATGATGGTCCTAGAATGGTAAGGAATGGACACTGTGTAGTTTGGTTATTCACACAAACCAAATTAGGAGGTCCTAAAATGGTAACCTTCACACATTGAAGAGTTGGTTTGCTCACACAAGCTGAAAGAGAATATCCTAAAATGGTAACCTTTGCATGTTATAGAAATTGATCAGTCACACAATTTGAAGGGGGATAACCTAGAATGGTAGCCTTTAATCATGGTACACAAATTAAAGGAGGATATCCAAAAATAGTAATCTTTGATCATGTTATGCAAATTGAAGGAGAAGGATGGGGATGATGCATAAAAACATCATGGATTGGTATTTCAACAAATAGGCTCAAAGAGGGAGACATCCTCAAATAAGATGGAGTGCTTATGTCTACCACAACATTTCTCCACCTCACAACTAGGGTCATAAGAAAACCCATTATGAGTATACCTTTGAGTCATGTTGTAAAGGTTTATTCTTTAAATTTTGACTAGATTTAGATCAATGTTATGCAAACATTTTAAAAAAGATATGGATTTTGATATTTATTCCAAATAAATGACTAAGGTAACAAAAATACCATAAAAGGAGGGTGGCATAGAACCACACATAATTAGAGGAATCTGTTCATGAATTTACTCAACCTTGGGTATGGTTGAAATCATATGAATTAGAAGAGGGTATGATAACTCAAAAATCCAAGGTGAAAACTAGTACACCAAAGCTTATATTTTTGTGTTAAATTAATACCATAAAAAATAGTTCAACTTTGATGAGTTGATACTAGAAAACTAGAAGAAATCCCTTCAAATTAGGAAAGAGACAATATGAACCAAGAAACTCATGATGTGGAAACATGTAAGAATTCCTAAGTATAAAACTAGAACCAAACAGGTGGCATAATGTTGCCACATGGTAATAGGAATGTTACTATAAAATATGTTCTAGGATTAAAATGGTGAGTGATATGAAAGATGACTTAAGTCTACCAATGATGAGAATGTGATAATGAGTCTATAAATGGCCTTCAATCCAAATTGGAAATTAAACCCAAGTTCCCTCAAGTCAAGTCCAAATGGTGAACCCAATTTAACACATCAACCCTATGAACTTAGAAAAGTACAATTTTGAATTCAAACTATCAATGAAGGACTTAAGAAAAATTTGGAAATTGGTCTAGACTCAAATGGGTAGCATAACTACACCAATTAGAAAATATGACATAATGTTTAAAATGATAATTTTGAACAAGGAAAGGATTGATTTTCATTTGGATAGTGTAATACCTTCTTGTTCAATTTTTTTTGGATAATGTGTTTGGTTATTATGTTTGTTTTATAATCAAGTTTTGACTCAAATCAATGATCAAGTAATCTAAGACCAAAATAGATAAATATAATTAATCAATCATCCTAATCCCAAAACTAACAAGGTGTGATAAAGTACAATTGACTGAAACTTATAAGTTTTTGATAATCTAGGTTGATCCCATGTGCACCATTTTTCACATTAGCACACAAAATAATCAACACATCAATTAAATTTTTGTCAAATGTATTGTTATGAAAAAGTCTTGTCCTTTTCACAACCACTACATCCATCGATTATTTAGTGGTGCGATGTCCAAAATGTTCATACATTTTGGGCTTAACTTGCCATAAATAGTGATGGTTAACCACTCAAACCATCATCTTAGCAGGGAGATCCCAATTTATATACCCCCTATGGATATGGGTTTAATAAAATGATAGGGTATGAAGCCTCAGGTCAAAGCTTCCATATAGAACTCATAGGAGGTAATGAAGTCCCCCTCACAAGCCAAAATACATGAAATAAAAATATATGTAAAAAGGCTTCATGGTTGTTTTGAGATCACCCAAACCATGTAGGTTTTGGGAAGAGCCTAAATAACTTCCTTTTTATACCTTTAGACTAAGGCAAAATTTTTGATGAAAATGATGCTTTTGATCCCATAATTTCCTTATAAGGGATGGGGGGAGAACATACACACATAAATTCCTTTTTGCTCAAATAATTTTAACCTAGAAAATGATAGATGACTTATACAAAATAAAAATATTTTGAAAATATTAAAACTTTGAAGCGAGTTTAGTTTTAAGCACTGAATTGAAGATTTTGGTGATGTTCTTTGGCCCTTTGGCCTTAAGTTTTAATTTTTTCTGGAAAATAATCATAAAAGATTAAATATAAACATGTAATTTTTCCTTTTAAACCAAATGGAAAGTTCCTAGTTCTTTTTAAGCACCAAAAAGAGGTTAAAAAGACTTAAATAAGCTCAAAATGATTACTTTCCATATAGGTCCTGCATAAAAAATTAGATAACCTTATTTATCTTTGAAGCACTTTTCACTTTGAAACAAGCAAACTTGGTTTTATTACTCTTTTGTCTATGTTTTTTAGAAAACTTAGTAGCCGTTGGTGGTCACTATTTGACCATCACTAATTCTTGCAAGATCATCATTGATCAAGTTTTAACCAATCATGGCTAGTCAAAACTTGACCATCGATGGTTACCTATAAGGATTGAAGGCATCAAAATATTTGGATAAAAAGCCCTTATCAGCTTCATTATCATAAAATCTCTAAAAGGAATACCTTCTAGATCACAAAATATATTTGGACTAGAGACTTAAAGATTCAAATTAACCAATATAACTTTAATGAAGCTCAAAAACATTTTAGGCAAGAAAGAATTTCAATAAAAACTTTTCTTAACCTCTGATAGGATAAAAAACCCAAAAGACACCTTCTGGATCATAATTTGGTTTTGACTAGAGACTTAATAAACCCAAATTTTTATCAAGAAACTTGTAAAAATGCTCAAAATGAAAATTTTTAGGTCATATTTCCCTTGCAACCCAACCATAGATAGTTGGCCCTAACCATCAGTGGTCACTAATAACTATTGGTGGTCACTGTGTAACTTGTGTGTGCATAACAAATGTTATAAACATGGTAAAAAAAGAATACAAATTATTGTTTAAGGAATTTTTGATGACTAAAATGGAAATTTGAAATTTCTATAGTGTATTCCTTGCTTAAATGGACTCCATGAGTCCCATCGGGTATACCAAGATGTAGGATTGGATTACAAAGAGGATCAATTCAAACATTAGTCATTAAAACTCACAAAAAATGAATAAGAATTAAAAGTCTAAGCCAACCTATTCTAATGGGGTTTACAAATGATAATGAAGAACAAATTGAAATAAAGTGATACTAATTACCTTCCCAAATGATTCCACCACCAAGAATGGCTTCAAGTGTGTTTTTGCCCTTGATCTAGTGTTATTTTCTTTGTCAACAATGGATGCCAAGCTCCTTCATTTCCTAAGATCACTATGCATAACCTAGACTCAAGCTAATAAATATCTAATCTATGCCTATAAAATGAAGCCTACAAATAAAACACAATGATCAACATAAAAGGTTGTGGAGACAATTCAACATTATAAGTTTACAATATTTTAGCTTAAAAATGATGTTCTTTGCCCTCTTATTTATATATTTTCCAAATGGGATAAGATCAACTGTGATTGTCTATCTCAAGATTGAGATGTGTGGCCATGAATTAATCTAATATTTGTAATTAAATCCATAGATATTCTCATAATGATTTGGGAAGAAGGGGCATTAATTAGGCATGAGTGCCCATAAACCTCATATTTGTCGCATTTATGGCTTATGGATGCCACCCCATTGATCATGTCACTAAGTGATGAAAATATTAAAAATTAATTTCCAATAATGAAATAATCAATAACTTTCATGCAAAATCCACTTAATCTCTTGATTTGAATTAATTAGCTTAAACAATAACAATCAATTTTAATGCAATTATTTAGTAATTGGTGCACAATTAATCAAAATGGTCAAAACGTTATATTAATGGGTCATAATTTGACTTGGGAGGAATTGGAAGGTGATGTTAGATGCATTCAGACTATTATCCCATTTAAGATGTTACCCATGCAAAATAACAAAGGTATGTGATGTACACTAATGAATATAACAAAAGAGTGATCTAGGCCATAAAAAGGTAAAATCATCATTTTGAATCGAAATGAATTAATAAAAGTTAGGGATCACATAAAATGAATTTACCCATTTAAGGATACATTAGCCTAAATTAGCACTTTTATACAATAAGCTTGAACCATTTAGCATTTTTTTAGTGATTTTGGCCTAAATTGTGCATTTGAGTGCAAATCGAGTAAGATTGACAATTTCAACACAAATGGTGATAGGAATTGGATGTATATAGTTATTCCACTTGATTATTTCCCTAAGATAAATGTAAATTGAGAAATGTGGCTATTAACCCTAGATGCTTTCCATTTTTGAGGGGATGCATGCTTAGAATTTAATGAGATCACTATTGTTTATGTTTTTTGCATTGTGTAAAATATGTTATCCTATTTATTTTTTTAGAGAACATCGTTTCATATTCATGGTGGAATTATAACCATGAAACTCTCTTCCCCCTCTCTAATTTCATTTCACTTGTATATCTTTTTATTATGTTATCCTTATATTTGGGGTATTATTTCATGTTTAGGCTAATGATTAGGGTGGTAAGTTCCACCAATATATGGAATCATATTAATTGTTTCCCTTTCCTTCAACAATTTTCAAATGAAGTTTCTTTGGTTGATATACCAGATGAAGTTACTCAATTATATTATTAGATTTTTATTTTCTCATTTTGCATACCAATGAGTAGTGATTGTATTTAATTTAAATAGTAATTAAGTTTATATTAGGTTAAATGATTGGTTTTTATTGTAAATGTAAACTTAGTTATTATAATTTGTAGTTAAAAAATATGTTATTCAAGAATTTTGGATATAAAGAAAGATGCATCTCTATTCAAGACTTGTATATGGATATGAGACCCCAACTTGTGAGAATTTTTTATTTAAGAATTGAATAATTACTTGGATTCATTAGTTTGTCATGATAAAACCTAGATATAGCTAAGCATTGATAAATGATGTTGATAGTTACTTTGTGTAAATTTTAAATAGCCTAGACTAAATGCATACTTGGATTTAATGTTTAATGTAAAATGATCTGGTTATACATGTGTTTAAACCTAAATGTATATAATAGGGTATCTAGGGTTTATAATATTAGGTAAATTAATAGAAAACTCAGACAAATAGTATTATGAAATTATATAGCTAAATTTTTTTATAAATAGTAAAGTAAAATTATTGATATTTATTTTAATCAATTGTAAACAAATGATACATAGAAGGTTTACTATACACACACAAGTATGAGTAGGAATAAGCTTGAAGTGGAGTAGATGATGATCCTAGAACAATAATCAGATTCAAGAAATATCCTTTTTGTAGCCTTGGATGCTTGCATCATATTTGGACAATTGCATCGATGTAGGTGTCTAAGTCTTCCACATGTACCTCTTAATAACTATTTATTATATATAGATTAAATGAATTAGATATTTGTATGTTTTATTTCACCTTTCTTTTGATTTTTTTAGATTATGTACACAAGTCATCACCCTTTGTCAAATACTCAAACCTTAGCTCTTAACCCTTACAGTGACTATGGAAAAAATAAGTTAATGATCACATAGTGTCGATATAACCCAAAATATCCCATTTTTAATGGTAATTTACTACATATATATTATTCTAAAAATGGCCTCAAACTGATGTAGTTATCCCCTACATATTGGCTTGTGTGTGGATAAAAATGTAATGTGTGATTAGTAAAGACATGTAGGGACCTAGCTTATAACTTAGATGATATGGCTCATGGGATACTCTTTGAATTATTTAAAACTTTAAAAAGAATAATACTATTAATGATATGGAATTAAGGATAAATAAGGTAGAGTTTCTCAAATGAATGCTTGATTTAGTGCTTTATGGTATATTTCCTTGTGAGTTGTATGTGATTGCTAGGTGAGGAATGAATGAGTGTCAATATTTTATATATTATAATGAATTTTGGAAATATATCACATTAATTCACTTATTCTAACCTTTTGGATACTTTTATTTTTTAAATTTTTTGAATTTTGGGCATTGGATACTTTACAAAAAATGGACACTTGTGTTGATGCATGTATCCACCTAAGACACAAGTGTCGAGGGAGCTTGAAAATAAGTAAAGGTCTAAAACTATCCATGAAGGATAATAAGAATGTTTATATATTTTTTAATAATATTTGAGGCTTGCCTCATCATAATATCAATGGTTTTACTAAGAGATAAGTAATTAGGTAGAAAGAGATAGTGAACATGAACCTTTTAGCAATGAGAAGGTCTATAACTAAAAGGTAAAACCATGATAAGTATTTTCCAAGTGTAAAAGATAGGTAATATATAAATAATATTTTAGTATCTACATCCCAAATTTAATATAATAATGAAATTTATATTTTAAAGTAATGAAATGTATACCTGGGTGTGTACACCACACCTTGTCTTTATGTGAGCCTAGCTTGAGTGCTTTACTAGTGACAGACCTAAAACCAAGAACATGTTACAACATATAATCAGTGTATGAAATCTTAAATTGATAAGATTTGAAGTAATTTAAATTAAAAAGAGAAATTTTAAGAATACACTTATGTCTCTATATAACCATCTTGCCTTTTGGCTATTTGATTTGAAAGAATGCCTCATTATAAAGCAATGAAACAAAGATTAGGAAAAATCTAAACCTTTAAGTGCATATATAGGTTTGAAATGTTTAGATGAAATAAACTCAATGGTCATGTTACAACTCACCCTTACACCATGATTGGGGGCATATTTCCTCCAATATATATATATATATATCTCCATACACACACACACATACATATATATATGGAGAGAGAGAGATATTGGAGGATATATATATATATATATATCTGTATATATATATATATATATGTATATGTATATATATATATATGTATATATATATATATATGTATATATATATATATATGTATATATATATATATATGTATATATATATATATATATGTATATATATATATATATGTATATATATATATATATGTATATATATATATATATATATATATATATATATATATATATATATATATATATATATATATATATATGGAGAGAGAGAGAGAGAGAGAGAGAGAGAGAGAGAGAGATGCCCCCAATCATGGTGTAAGGGTGAGTTGTAACACAACCATTGAGTTTATTTCATCTCAATCTTTCAAACCAAACATGTGCATAACCTAGTGAGTGTGAGTGATTTAAATAACTCACACACTATATATATAGTGAGGGTGGATGATTTAATCAAATATAACCTATAATTTTGGTGAAATTGGATGATTCAATAAAACCTAACTTATAATTTTGGTAATATTGAGCGATTTAATCAACTTAACCTTCCAAAAGTGAACTAACTATTGCATTAGATTTGATCGATACAAGTCCATACCAATCCATCTTGGGTATGATAACTATCCATAATAGTATTTGAAATCTAGAAAATGATTTTTTTTACAATTTTTAGGTTCCCCTTATATGACATATGTACCTTATATATGTCTTAAGCTGAAATTTGAGTATAATAATAATACCAATATATATATATATATATATATATATATATATATATATATATATATATATGTCTTAAGCTAAAATTTGAGTATAATAATAATACCAATATATATATATATATATATATATATATATATATATATATATATATATATATAATGTAACCAAAAATATGTATCTAAATCATATAACTATGAAACATGGCTAATTTAGAATTAGTGCAAGTGTGGAAGACATGTTTATATGATATTCACCAATTGAATTTGGAGAATTTAAGAATTAGTGAAAATGTGGAGAACATGTTTCTATAACATGCCCCCACTATAATATGGAGATTAAGAGTATTGAATAAGTGTGGAGGTTATGCATTTTTGACATGCCCCCATTGTATTAAGAAATTGTGAAAATGTGTAAGTAATTCTTCTATTACATTCCCCCATCGATATGCCCCTCTTTTGAGGTGATGGGAAATAGAATTCGGTAGTTACCTTACCTCCAAAAGAAAATCTAAATGTATAAACTTGGTATGGATCATGTAACATATAAGAGTAACAGGTATAGGTATATATAACATTAAAACACACAATATGTGGTCACATCAAGTCCTAATATTCATTATATAGATGATGGAAATGTAAAGAGAGTAATAATACAAGATCAAAAATAAATCAAGCACAAACACAACAAAAATAAAAACCAAAGCAAAATGGAATGGTCCAAGGAAACCTCATACAAGGGGTATGTTCAAATTATACATAATTGAAGGGACATGACTTATTATAATGTCCACAAATCCTATACTGACATATTCAAATGTCCATATAACAATTAATGACATATTCAAATGTCCAAATAGGAAAGCAAAGGCATGGGGGCCATAATAAATATATCACATTCAAATGATCAACAGGAAATACAATGCAAGACAATGCATGAAAGGAACACAATCAAGGAAGTTCATAATTGAAAGCATGGAATATAGGCAACCAACATGAACATAACATACTAGTTATTAAAAATATGTATTTATAAAAATGATTAAGTAGATAACATATGAAGTACACTTTGAAAGGTATAAACATGGATATAATTATGTGTAATTATATAATCTCAAACATAATAATGGAAAGTGATCATAGAATAATATAACATGGGTGTATTATGATCAAATAAGTATATTCCCCAAATGTACTTATGACATGAGTATAAGGAAAGCCAAACCTATGTATGTGCATATATCATTTATCTGGGTATAATTGTATCACACTAAAATGAAGCATGAAACATGTGTATATAGGAAAAAATTGATTTGCTATATATTATCATGGATAAAACAACATATGTATAAGAAATAATACAATTAGGAACATGCTGATTATTATTCTTATTTTTAAAATTTTTGAATGTTTTTGTATTTTTAAAATATTTGGATATAAAAAAATTTACCCTATGATCCCATCTAAGAGATGCTCATAGGTAAATATAAGCATAAAATATGGTATATCAAACTAGTATTACTACCAAGGAGCATGTATAGGTGTAATATCTAGGACTATAGGCTTTGTGATGCTCTAGATATGTATCATAGGACATTTTGGTCTCAAAGAGGTAATAAAAGGAGTATGAGTTTATATAACCCATAATTTTGTGCTCTATAGTTTATTAGAAGTAACAATAATAGGAACATGTTTAGTTGTTCTAGATAATTGAGTATTCTATGAAGCAGTATATGAGGATTTTATGGAATCCATTATGTATCTATGATGCAATGGTTTCTCAATTATGGGCCACTTAGGAAAGGGGATTACCTATTTATTACCATTTCATAGAGAATTAACCATACTAGGTTTGATAATTATCAATCTTGGAATAAACTTATCGTTTCTAAGTGGATGTTCATATGTAATTCCAAGAACTATGACTACACTATTGGTATGAATGTATTTAATATACCCATGCATTATAGAAGGTACTACATAGATTTTTTGTATCCAAGGTCATCCCATTAATATACCATATACTCCCATGTATGGTATAAATAATAAGGTAGTGACCACATGCTTTAGGCCAATCTATAAAGGTAAGTCAATCTCACCAAGAACATGTTATGTGGCCTCATTGAATTTTCTAACCATTTTGGTCAAAGGGTAAATATCCTCATGTGTATATCCCAAATGTGAAAGGAATGCCATGGTGAAAAAATTATCACTAACTCATTACCACTCATAACACTATGAATGGGATGGTAATCAATGTATGATAAAAATAATAATAAATGAATATCTGATTCATCATCTGCAATCTCACCATCATCAAAATTAATAAAGGATTTTCAAATGATAGGAGGTATATTTTGTGTATAAGTTCCAATAATCCCATGTAATTGGGAAACATAATGTGGTGGAGGATGTGAATTATATGCCATTTTTACTTTTTTATTCTTATGGTAATGATATTGTAATGTATCACTAAACATATTATGGTTCTGATGGTTACTAGGTTTTGACACTGAATCTTTTAGAGGATCATTTAATGTAAGTTGTTGGTTATTGAGAAGGTATTAGATCTTATGATTCAAGGTATAACATCGTTGGTAGAATTCCCAAGGCCCTAGTGATAGTCACAATAAACATTAACATCATATCAATAAGGTATAAATCTACTCATATACATCTATATAGGAGGAGGGAGACATATAAGATGAAAATATTCAAGATTATTACGTAACAATGTTGAAGACTCAAATACTCATGTAAATTATCTCCTTGGTGCATTGGATAAGACAAGTCAATTAGGTTTATGTGACACTGAATTAACTATTGTAGCTATTTCTTTTTTAGAATTTTCAGGTTTTATCTTGTAGCTTGGTTTAATATGAAACTTGGTATTAGATGTATTCGGTGTGTTTGATACATACTTACACCCCATTATTTATATATATGATACAATACAAGATGTTTTTAGGAAATATCATATAAATTTTATATATATATATATATATATATATATTTATATATTAATTAAATTTGCAAATGAGCTACATGACTCTGCCATCAATGGATCAGATACTTCCATTTTAGACTAGGGTGAGGGGGGTGATTTCAATGCCACTCCTCACATCTTCTAATTAATATATCTCAACCATGACATCAAATTGGGGTTGTAATCCATCGATGTGTTCACACTTGTTGGTTATTTAATTAAATATGTTTCATTTCACAATCTCAACTAATATGGCATAAGTCATAAAAATATTTTCAGTTTTTGAAAATAATGGACTCATGTGATGGGGAAAATAAAATTTTATTGAATCTCCTTATCTTCCATTGGATTTTTGATTTTGACCAACATTGTATTGTACCTCAAGACATATTCATTGATAGGTTTATTGGTTCCTTGTTTGATATTTGAAATTTGGGCATAAGATAAATTTTACATAATGTCGATAAAAATGGTTGCCAAAAACTCATCCACAAGAGGTTTGAATGATTTTACTAATTATATTTATAAATCACAAAACCATAGTAGAGCATAGTCCTTGAGGATCCGTGGAAATAGTATAGTCAAAATTTTATCATTAGAGGCATAATCAAAGCATGCCACATAGAAATATTGGAGATCACATTCAGGATCACCCTTGACATCATAAAATGTGAAATTAGGTGCAACAAAAAGAGTTAGAAAGGGGTGAAAATATATCTTAGATGCAAGAGGGTTATGTATTACCTTTTTTTAATTAAGAGTATAAGGTGACTTCATATAATTTTGTTCAATTTTAGTAATCCTAGATTGTAAAAGTTTTATAATTTTAAAAATATCTTACACATATTAATTTTGGAGATTTAAAGTTTCATAATCCACCAAAGGAGGTGTACTCATGGTTTGAGTTGATATAACCATTTAAACCAATAACTAGATTGAGGTGTTAATGTTTCCCATAGAGGATGTAGCAATAAGATTTTGGCCCTTGGGGAACAATGGTGTAGAAACATAATCTATGCCACCATTAGATGTATGAAGTGATTATTTTATCAAGGGTGTTGATGCCTAAATATGTACCATAGGTTCCTAGAGTGTTTAGGAAACACTTCTCACTTTAGAATTCAAAGAATTTAGAGCATGAGTTGTAGTTTGTGATAATCCTATTATCTGTGGTGGAATAGAGGCAAAACAAGTGACTATTTTACAATATTTATATTAGTTAGTGGTTGAGAGCCACCTTAACCTATGTCTTTAAAAATAATAATATGAATTATGCTAAATAAGGTGAATGATGCTCAATTATAAGTCTAAATCTAAGCTAATATGGACACATACAATGAATATTTAATCTAAAGTGAATGGTTAGAAAAAGAAGTAAAAAGGTAGGTCAAGGGATAAAAGAAAGATGTGATTGATCTTTATCTTGAATATTATGACAAAGTTCAAATGTTTCCCAGGTATGTACTTAAAACCAATATATGAAGTAAAACTACTTAAACTAAAATCACAACATATATCAAGTGAACTTTTAAGGAAGATAAGAAATAATGCAAATAATAACTAAGCTTACTTTAAAGATTTACTCCTTTAAGAATATAGATGATGAACATATACAAATGCAAAGCAAATAAAATAAAGCAAACTAAGGATCCTTAAATTAACTTAGCATTAACACAAGTTAATAATTCTACATTCAAAGGTACACATCAAGAATTTATAGGAACAATTCAAATCTGAAATTTAGAACAAATAATTGAGAGAGAATCCATATAACAATTCACACAAACAAAAATAAACAATACTTTCAAAATTCTCTTCTTGCATTAGTTTCTCAAAGTTTACACTAGTTTTTAGCTCAAAAAATCCCTTCTTCTTACAAATGGTAATACTCCCTTTTATAAAATGCCAAGGTAGTATACTAGCTATTCATATCAAATTACAAGTGTACAAGTGTAAGGATAACTATCCTTTCTACAAATTTTCTAGAATACACTAGACTTTTCTAAATGAACTAAACTATAGGCAATGCAATTTTAAAAATTGTACATGCCTTTACAAATGAATATTTTATTTTAAAAATATTAAAAATTTATATAAAAGAATATTTCTAACTAGATTTTTTGACCCTGTGTTGATGTTGCCTCTTATTTTTGCTGAAGGATATTTAATCTGTAATGTTGCTCACTGATAAGCTAAAGATCCACCACTAGATTTAGGAAAGTATCCTTTCCATGATCCTCTAGGTATTTAAGGTTATTTTCAATCTTCTCTATATCTTTTTTGATTCCCCTAGCATCCCCAATTTTTTCCTTGAATGATAGGATTAAGCCCATGACCTTCCTATTGCCATCGATTATTTGGTTTTACCCCTGGTTTCTTACTTCTTGCATGAACTAAAAGGTCACATGTTTTAAATATTCATCAGTTATGAGACCCAGTGAGATGAGATTTGTGGGGTAGTTTATCAAGATGTCTAAGATATGAGATGCTCCATCTTCTAGCTACTTGAAGTCTTTTGTAAGGCCTTCCATTCTATTGGACTAGCTATCTAGGGCCTCCATCTTATCAACCAATATGGCCATAACCATACTCAAATGTGCCTAGTTGATAGTTATAAAATTTGGGACTATATTCTTGGACAAGGCCTTGATCAAATATTTCATCCAAAGACTTGTAACTTACCATTGGCCAACTTGGCCTACTACTTTAGAGATTTGCTTCTCTATTTCTCTTTGTCTAGTCCCGACTACCTTCAAAGAGGTGAATAGGATAACCATGGTGCCCTCAAACCTCTTTAATATGTCCTCATGAATTGATAAGATAATAGACTCTTTCAAATTATTTTTTTCTTATAATATTCCCTTGATCATTATTTAAAACTAATCATTTAGAGCCTGGCCACTTCAAGGATCTTCTCCTAAAACATCTATTCTTGTCTTGGCTTTTTCCTTGACACTAAAGCTAGACCAAAAAAAAGGTTCAATCTTTTGAAAGGTGAGATATTCACCCTCAACCATGGATTTCTTCTTAATTACTCTCTCCATGTTGGCCATCTCTAGGTTGAACCAAACTCGTACAGATGATTTTGTCACTTAAGGAGTAGGGAGCTCAACTTGTGCTCCACTTGAAGTTCTAGGAACATCCATCTATGTTCCACTTGACTCCCCAAGGGTAGCCATGCATCTTTATTTTTACTATTATTGTAATGCCATAATATAGGGTTGTTGGGATAAAATAAAACATAGATTTATCCCCAAATCACATAGAAGAGAAACTATGAAATGAATGAATCAAACATACAAAAAATAATCATAAAAATGCACAAAATAGGAGACACTAGATTTAACATGGTTCACCCAAGATGGGATATATCCACCAAACTTGTCTAGTATATTATTTATAATAATACAAGGGAGAAACAAATCCTAAAATAAAACTTGTCACACCTTTCTACATTCTCTACCTCCTCTTTGTGTACCATATGTTTTTTTTTCATCTCAGCCATGTATTAATACATTTTAGGGAAAAAAACATATAAACATAACCTCTAATGTTAGATCTATAAACCTTTATTCAATGGCCCAAATTAACTAAAAAATTAAAATTTTACAAGATAATTTTAATAAAATTCTCACTTTAGGGGTGTATAAGAATGGGATCCAAAATCCAATGAAAATAACATCATAATGTTAACATATGATCTTGGAAGACAATCACAATCAGGCTCCACACCTAACAAGGGTTTGAGTTAATCATACACATGGATGTTAATAGGATTTGTAATAGCCTAATGGTGGTGCATGGTTAGAACCTTTTCCAACTTTCCATATATGAAATATTCTAGAGTGAAGGGGCCACAAATTGGATTCTCATCACTGAAAAAGTTGATTTCAATCCAAGGTCGAAGGAAAGTCAGCTTTGGCTTCTTACCTCTTGATTAAACCAGAGCTAGCTCAACTTTCCTTTTGGGTTAGGTTATAATAGAAACTAAGTCCAAATCTAATTTATTCCCATTTTCTTCCTCTACTTCTTCCTCAGCATGGAACTAATATTATTCCATTTGTACTTCTTCTTCATCTAACTAGTAGGCACTAGATAGTACCTTTAGGGCATCTTTTGCTATCTTCTAAAGGTCCAATGAAATTATGTCAATTTCTTCCACTTATGACTATAGATCCTATGGTGTTGCATGGAAGGAGGTATAAAATATGGTCCTAGTAAAAAATTATAATGCTTAGGCCCCATATTCCATAAATCCTCACTTAGATTTTGCTCTCTCAACAATCTAAATTTGAGCTTGATGTTATGCTTCTTTAATCTTGTTAAGACTTATATGAATGAAAAATCTCAGATGTATATTAAATAATAGACACTATGGTGATGTTCATAAGTCATTTTGATCTATTTGGCCTTCAAATATTTTTCAACCCTTTCATAGGGGGCCCATTGTCTCATTTCATCAATCTACAAATTAAGGGACCTGTGCCTAGAGATAGTCTCTACATGGTCCCAATTTTAGAACACAATCCTACTAATATTTAAAGGAAAGGAATGGATTAGTCCTTTCCTTTAGCTTTTACACATGTTGTCTATGCCATAGATTAATTAGTACACTACCTCTTACTCTACCAACTTTGTGGGTATATGAACTGGTAACCTAAGGGGTTGGCTCATAGTTCCTTCTATCTAGATTATAATGGAATATAGATATAGCCAAATGTCTCCAATGATCTCAACATAATTCTTGATTAAAGGGTTGACTCTAATCATAGGGATCCCTGTAATGGATTCAACTAATGATGGGTATATGCAGTCACATATGAACTGAATATGGTCCCTATACTTGAATATATGTAATTTGGAACAATACTTGGATACTAATTGTTTCCCATCAGGTGACCATTATTTTATGCTGGGGATTTTAGTAGTGGCTATCAAGGTATCCAAAATATAAGACACCATATAGAAATGGTTACTAGGTTTATTCTTTATTGAAGAGAATTGTTGTTTCAAGTAAATATTGATCATCTCTCCAAGAGGGGGAGTATGCCCTTTCTCAACCATGAAATGCACAAAAGGGACACATATTTTATTGACATAGGTGGTGGAGGGATTTATAGACAATATACTTAGTAATGTCATAATCATCCTAATAACAACCCTAAATTAGGTGATTGGGATCCTTCCATTGAGGTCAGAGATTACATGGGTTCTTGAATATAACCATGGGGTAAAGATGATTTTTAGCTCATTCTTATTAAATAATTTTTAGATTTTGGGTAAATCCACCTGAGGCTTGTGTAGCTCATATTAATTCTCAAAGGTAATAGGGGAGATATAAGGAATTCTTCTTAAACTATGCTCATATGCTATCATGTCTTGATGAATTTTACAATCCTTAAAAATATGAGCAATAACATCTATTTAATGTAGTACCTCTAACTTTACTATCACATAGTGAAGACTTATTACTTGAATAGAGATCAGGTCATCATATCTCTGACTGACTGATGCAATCTTTTCATCCTCTCTAGTAATGGTCAATAACTCCTCAATGGTCTAGAAAAGCTTAGACTAGTTATTATTTCCTATGTTTAAGGCTACAACATCAAATTTGGTATCTTTGAAGACTCTCCCTTCTGAATCCATGGTCAGATAGAGTTTTATGTCCTCTATGTTCTATTTTTTGGCTACCATGACTGTGAGTTCTTTTGAATTGCTCACTAGTGGTCTATAATTCACCTCTAGATAAATTTGCACTTGCTCAGGTGCTAATTTAGCTTTTTCAGGCTCAACTATGGTCAATTTGAGATTCAATTAGGGCTTTTGTAAACCCTAGGTTTTTTATTATAGGTTTTTCTTGAGCTTTAAGGGTGGTAACATTTGTACTTGAGTGATTTTGTGCCTTAGATTTGATTTGGACCTTGGAATTTATAATTTTGATTTTTTGAGGTCACAAAATCTCTAGTTTTATCACTTTTTTCCCATGTAGCATTGTTGTGGCATCTAAATGAAACTTTTAATGGAAAATTATTCATTAATTTTTGAAAACATGACCATTGCAATTTAAAATCTACCTTTTATTTCACACCATCAGATCTTCTTACATGAATCTTTGCTAAAAAGTCTACCCTGATCTCACTCTATTTGATTAGATTCATCTAGTTAGACATGGGACATCGATTATAATTTATGGGATGGACCACCACTAGATTCTTTTTTTTCTTGGTCATGATCATGACACTTGTCACCTTCTTGCCATATCAGAGGTTTTATTAAAACCTTAACTCGGCCTTACTCCATCCGATGAATCTCATCCATGTAAATGTGAGTCATAGATCTTGTAAAGATGTATCATGTTTAAGTTAGTATCGATACATATAAATAACTTAGCCTAAATAATTTAGACTTTAGTTTTATTTTGTGTGAATAGACATGAAATGAACCTTAGGTTAAAATATTTAAGCTAGGTTTGGGTCATAGTAAAAAGGGGACCCCGAATAATAAAAGGGACTTAATGTAAGGCTTTTAACCTAAGGTTTTATCATATTAAATAACATGATAAAACTTTAGGGTAAAATCTCTAGGCTATGTCTTATAACACTAGGTCCATGCATTAGTTATATCGAGTTAGTAAAATAGATCAAAAGATCATGGGATATATAGGGACCAAGAATTCGATTTTAGACTAAGGTTTGGTCAAATGTTTAAAAACATGACTCAATCTTAGGATATAATTTAAGCTAAGTCTATGGAATTTATAATCATTCCCATGTAGTTTTACTTAGTCTATGATAGGTTAATTCAAGATCAATTTCATTATTGAGGTACAAAAACCTAAGCATATTTATTTTATAAATGAAATTGCATTGATCCTACAACATGAAGATAAACATGTTCATTCATCCAAGTGAGATGGGTTTCTAAGCTTGAATTTTCATGGTCTCACAGACATCAATGATGGTCATGTGAACATCAATGATAGTCATAAGAATGCCAAAATTAAGCTCTCATGATTAACCACATGGACTAAAATTTGATAGTCTTGCAAAATTCAATGATGGCCTCATGAGAATCAAATGATGGGTGTGAGAACATCAAATTTAGATATAATGAAATGCAATGGGCCCCACAAATTTTTTTATTTAATACACATCATTTGATTGATCTTACTTGAGTAAAAGTGGGTTATCAATCATGATCTATGTAGTTGGATGTCATTGGCTCTTGTAGTCATAAAGGGATTAAATGAGCTTGGGACCATTTAGAATTTAGACCAAAGTATAACATAAGTATTTTTCATAGGTCCCTAAAACATAATAAAATGAAGATCCTTTGAATAATTAAAATAATTAAAGTCATAACATAAGTTTTATCTTAAGGTTTTATTGTATTGATAAATACAATAAAAACCTTAGGGTAAAACTTAGGCTAAGTCTACATTATAATAAAAAGGGACCCATTTCGATCCATCATGATGTAGATCCCTTAGATCTTTAGCATCCACTTGAATGCAAATCATCGATATGGATATATGGAGTTGACTGGGATTGGTCCCATGGGTTAAAGTCTTAGGCATATTAGGCTCATATCACTCCATTTAATCAAATTCACTTGATTAAATGTGGGCCATTGATCTTGAAAATAAGCACACAGTTTAAGTCAAGGCTTAGAGACATATAATAAGACTTAGGATAAAGTCTTAAAACTAAGGTCTTGTTTGTGTTAATAAACATGAACATGACCTTAAGACTAATACATTAATCTATGTTAATAACATATAAAAAGTACCCTACATATAAAAGGTTAGACCATAGTAAAATAAAAGGGGATAAAGGGCTCGGGATATAAAAGAGACCTAGTATATAATTTTTAGACTAAGGTTTGGTCATGTTGAAAAACATGACTAAGCCTTAGTATAAAAATTTAACTAAGTCCATAGAATATTAAAAAGTTCCTGTGTTATTTTATTCCTACCAAATTTGAATTTGAATGAGGGGTATAAGCTAGGTTTTCTAAACGAGGGTTTCAATAAGCTTGAACATGGATTCAATTTGAATTCTAACAAACCAAAGGCTAGTAAAAGGTAAGATTAAGATAAAATAATTAAAATTATAAAACCCAGACATTACCTACATCTCATGGACATCTATTAGACCTATAACCTAAAACAAGAAGATCCAAAGTTAGCAAACTGTAGACAAGGTCATACCAGAGCCTTGAACAAGCAGAGCAATTAGAATATGGTGTGGATGATCTTTGAATACAAATAATGTGCAAACATGGTAATGATGTTTTAATCAAATGGATTTTCAAAATTTTAGCATAAATTTTCATAATTTTAAGACAAGGGTCCTCATTTTTCAATAATGGGAGTATGTTACCCTCAATAAATGATGAATTTTGGGGAAAACATAGCAATATGTATCAGAGACTCTAGTTTAAACCAACAACAAAATTATCTATTCCACTTGATCAATAGCCTTATCAAGATCAATTTATGGTTAAAACAATAAATAAACCTACATAATTAGGATCAAACATCAAAACATAGACATGTTGTGTGTGTGATTTGATTCCACTTACTGTTTGCCATGGGATTTAGGGAGCAACTTCCAATTTCATGTCTTTAACCATTAACATTGAATTGTAGCACATTTAGATATCCATTAAGAATCATAATTTAGTTTAGGAAGGATTGGGCATTGCTTTGTTGCCATCCAAGTGTCCATCACCCTAATAGAGATACCTTTGGCTCTACTCAAGGCCTTGCTCCATTGCCAACCAAGTGTCTATAGCCCTGGTGGAGATTACAAGAATAACCTTTGCTTGGAAAGCTTTTGATTTTTTAATAACTATTATTTTTGTATTTTTAGACCATTTTGGATTTCTATTAGAGGTTGGGAACTAGTTTTAGATAGGTTTAAGGATTTGGTCAAATCTTTAATCCTCGTATAATGACATATGGTTTCAAACTTCATCTTAGGCAAGGATGTTTGTTAAGTGTAAACACAACTATGTTACAATAATTTAAGATTTCATCTAATATGTGAAATTATCCTTAAAACTAAGTATAGATAAAAATAATTCTTAAGATCTTATAGGATAATTAACTTATCTATTGGTCCTTACTAATTTCTATAAACTATATCATTAAGCTCATATTTTAGATCCATGATCAACATTTACTTAAGATTCATACCTTCATTCCTAAAATGTGGAGTTATTGAGAAATTAGAATGAACCCTGAGCTGAGGGTTTTCTAAAAGGATTTTTTTTTAAGGAACAAAGTAAGAGAAAATAAACAAACATAAATAGGCACTACATACAAACAAGGGACAAGAAAGAAGAAATCAAGAAATAAAAAACATAAAGGAAACTAAACCAAGGCCTATACTAACTACATAAAATACTTACCTATAGGATCAAATGGAAAATTATTTGGTCTAATATAGAACCTTGAAGCATGATTACTTCCATTTAATGACCTCTTCTTGTGAATATGAGCACTTGTATATTTGTGCCCTTTAGGTGATGTTGCTTGGCTTCCCATTAACATTCTTAGATGCATGGATCAAATAGGTGAATGTACAAACCAATCATCTTCTTCTAAAATTATTCTAATTTGTAGAAAGAGTGTTAATTCTACTTCATTCATAGACATATAATGTCTTATATCATCTTCACTCATTAATGGTAGCTCAACTAGTATCCATAGACTAATGTCTTCATTAAGCTTAGCTTGAGGTAGAGATGAAATATATTTACACAAAAATATTTAAATTCATTCCAAAAGGCATCTTCACCATGATCAACATAAAAGTGTTCATCTATAATCTCACCATATGATACATGTTGATCACTTATTTCTAAACTTTTTGATGGAGTCATATGAAGACTCTTGATCTGTCATGCTCACATCATCTTCATCTTCTTCACCCATAAGTATGTCAATGACATCCTTAGGAACTTCATTCACCCTAGCTATAACTTCTTTCAAGAAATCTTGGTCTAATTGTTTTTAATGGTCATCTTCTTTAGCAATATCTTTAATTTCAGTAGTGTCTTCATATAAAGTGTCCTCACAGCTATCTTCTGAAGAGAAGTTCATAGGACTCTAATCTTGTTCATGGGGTTGGTCATCCTAAGGAGCTATTCCTTCTTATAGAGAATCTTTAGGTTCACCTTCTTCTTTAAATGTAAAATAAAAAGGTTGTAGAAAGCTAGATGTCTTGATAATATTATCTTGATTAGGTGCAATTTTAGAAGTGTCTCTTCCATATTGATATGTATCAAAAACATGGCACTGATCAATGAAATATATATCAAAAAGATTCATTTGTATGTTTTAGATAATCCATTATTATTATTATTATTATTATTATTATTATTATCATCATCATCATCATCATCATCATTAAACCTATTTCAATTTGTATTATAAATGATATTCAACATGGGAAAATTAAGATTGACATTTAGAACAATATATGCTATTTGACCCTGGGGTTGCATCTGTTTATTAATTACCACAACTTCAAGGTAGGATAAAACTAATGTATCAATGATTCTAATAGATATTTTAAAAAACATGGAAGTCAATGGATATAAATCATCCTTATAAATCTCTAAAGCTAAAGCCTCAACAAGTCTATAAGTAGATATAGTTCTATTAATCATATTTTGAAATATAACATTAAAATTTCTAATGGTTTCATTTGAATCCTTCTTCATAGTAAGTAATTATTGATAAAGGACATATGGACTGATGGTCTTTCCAAATTTGTCAGCAAAAAATTTATCAAAATCATTCTAACTAACAATGAAATCATCATAAAGGTTAAGAAACCAATCATATGCCTCATCTCTAAGAGTAAAAGGAAACAATCTATAGTCAACATATTCATGAACAACATTTAAAAATCTTAAGGAAAATTTAAAGAGCCTAATGTCCTCCTTAGTAGTAACAACATTTGTAAGAAGAAAAGAAGAAAAATACCTTTTAGGGTTTTGAGGAAGATCATGTACTATTATTAGCACGTTGATTAAAGAACCACCTAGCCAAGCCATACCTTGAACACATGAGTACCTAGAACTGGTGAAGTGTTTGGGACCTTGGGAATTTTTCTTACATAATCCTTGGCCTAGGTAATTCCATCTTGTGACCTTGAAACCTATTTAAAATATGACACACTAAACCAACCTTTGTAAAATATAATGATTAAGTTTACACGTTAAGTCAATTTTTCATAAATATATATAAAACATGACTATCTTTAACTAAAATATCTCAAATATATGTCTATAATGATGAATGAGAGGGATATTTACATCTCTAAGATTTAATAAACTTAAATATGCAACAAACTAGTCAATCTTTGTAAAAAATTGCTATTACTAACCTCAAACCTATAGGGTTCACAATTCTAAAGCTCTCTTTACCATAATTCAACATATGTCTTCAAAGAATATCAAATATTTGTCTAAACAAGCACAAAGACCAGTCTAAAACCATGAAGATCCCTAACCTTTATATGATTATGCTAAAAGAAATAAAAATATGCAAAGAGTAGTGTGATCTTTAAACAAAATTCATAAAAACTAGCAAAGATACTACAAATCTATAAAGAATTGGCCTTCCTTCTAACACCAGTGAAGCTATGCCTATTGATGCCTAAATGTGTACCATAGGTGACTAGAGTGTTTAGGAAACACTTCTCATTTTATAATTCAAAGATTTCAGAGCATGTATTGTAGTTTGTGATAATCCTATTATTTGTGGTGGAATAGAGGCATAACAAGTGACTATTTTAGAATATTTATATTAGTTGGTGGTTGGGAACCACTTTGACCTATATATTTGTAAATAAGAAGATGAGATATGATAATTAAGGTTAATTATGCTCAATTCTAAGTCTAAATCTAAGCTAAGATGGACATATACAATGAAGCTTTAATCTAAAGTGAATGGTTAAAAAAATAAGTAAAAAGGTAGGGTAATGCAAAGAAGAAAGATGTGACTGATCTTTATCTTAGACATTATGACAAAGTTCAAATGTTTCCCAAGTATGCAATTAAAACCAATATATAAATTAAAACAACTTAAGCTCAAATCACAACATATATCAAGTGAACTTATAAGGAAGATAAGAAATAATGCAAATAAAAATGAAGCTTACTTTAATGATTTACTCCTTTAAGTAAATAGGTTATGTACATCTACAAATGTAGAGCAAATAAAATGAAACAAACTAAGGACCTTCAATTAACCTATAATTATCACAAGTTAAAAAATTTTCATTCAAAGGTACACACCAAGAATTCATAAGAATAATTAAAAATTGAAATTTTGAATAGACAATTTGAGAGAGAAACCATATAACATTTCACATAAAGAAAATGAGAGAATCCTTTCAAAATTATCTGCTTGCATTAGTCTCTCAAAGTTTACACTAGTCTTTAGCTCAAAAACACCCTTCCTCTTAAAAATAGTAATACTCCCTTTTATAGATGCTAAGGCAATATACTAGTTAGTCATATCAAATTACAAGTGTACAAGTGTAAGGACAACTATCCTTTCTACACATTTTATAGAATACACTAGACTTTTGTAAATATACTGACCTATAAGAAATGTGATTTTAAAAATTGCACATGCCTTTACAAAGGAATATTATATTTTCAAAATATTATAAAGTTATACAAAAGAGTATTCCTAACTAAATTTGTAGACCCTATGTTGATGTTGCCTCTTGTTTCTACTGAAGTATCTTTTATCTATAATGTTACTCTCTAATAAACTAAAGATCCACCACTGGCTTTAGGAAAAGTTCCTTTCCATGATCCTATAGGTCTTGAAGGTTATTTTAAATCTTCTCTATATCTTGTTTTATGTCCCTAACATCTCCCATTTTCTCCTTGAATGATAGGAGTAAGCCCATGACTTTCCTATTGCCATCTATTATCTAGTTTTGGCCCTAGTTTCTTAGTTCTTATATGAACTAAGAGTTCTTGTGTTTGAAATCTTCATCAATTATGAGACCCAGTGAGATGGGAGATATGGTATCCATAATAAAATTATCTAAGATATGAGACATTCCATCTTCCATCTACTTGAAGTCTTTGGTAATGTCTTCTACTATATTGGACCAACTGTTTAGGGCTTCCATCTTGTCAACCAATATGGCCATGGTCATATTCAAATGTGCCTTACTTATAGTTCTAAAATTTGGGACTAGATTCTTGGACAAGGCCTTGATCAAGTATTTTACTTGAAAAGTTGTAGCTTATCATTAACCAAGTTGTCCTATTGCTTTAGAGATTTGATTCTCTATTTATCTTTGTCTGGTCTTATCTACCTTTAAAGAGATGAATAGGTCAGCCATGTTGTTCTCAAACTTCTTTAATCTATCCTCATGCATTGATAAGATAATAAAGTCTTTCAAATTCTTATTTTCTTGAAATATGCCCTTGATCATTATTTGCAACTGATCATTTTGAGCCTAGGCCACTTCATGGATTTTCTCCTCAAACATCTTATCTTGAGCTTTTGCCCTGCCACTGGAGTTAGACCAAAAAAAGGTTAAATATTATAAAAGGTGAACTATTCACCTTTAACCATGGATTTCTTATAAATTACTCTCTCCATGCTGGTTGTCTTTGGGTTGAACCAAAATCCCACTAATGATTTTGTCATTGAGGAGTAAAGATCTCAAATTTTACTCCATTTGATGTTCTAGGAGCATCCATCTATGTTCCATTTGACTCCTCAAGGATAGCTATGCATATTTATTTTTTCTATTGTTGCAATGCCACAATCTAGGGCTTGAGTTCATCATGCACATGGATGTTAACATGATTTGTAACATCCCAATGGTGGTGCATGGTTGTAACCTTTTTAAACTTACCATATATGAAATATTATGGAATGGAGGGGACATAAATTGGATTAACATCACTGAAAAAGTTGATTTCACTCCAAGAATGAGTGAAAGTCAAATTTGGCTTCTTTCCTCCTATTTGAACTAGAGTTAGCCCAACTTTCCTTTTGGGTTGGGTTGTAATAAGAACTAAATCCAAAGATAATTCCTTCCCATTTTCTTCCTCTACTTCATCTTTAGTATGGAACTAAGAGTTTTCAATTTTTAATTCTTATTAATTTGACTGGTAGGCACTACTTAGTGCCTTCAGGGCATCTTCTACTATCTCCTTAGGGTCCAATGCAATTATGTCAATTTCTTCCACTTCTAACTTTCATTCTTCAGGAAGTTGTGTCTCTACATATGGCTACATGGGAGGAGGTATAGAAGATGGTACTAGTAATAAATTATACTACTTAGGCCACATCTACCATATATCCATACTTTGCTTTTGTTCTCTTAGCAATCTAGCTTTGAGCTAGATGTTATGCTTATTTAATCTTGCTAAGACTTCTATGAATGATGAAGCTTAGATGTACATTGAATCATAGAAACCATGGTGATTTTAATAAGTCATGCTGATTTTATTGGCCTTAAAATGTTTTTCAACCCTTTCATAGGGGTCCCATTGTCTCATTTCATTAATATGTAGATTGAAGGAGGGCATGTGCCTGGAGATAGTCTTTACATGGTCTCAATTTTAGAAAATGGTCCTAATAATAGTTAAAGGAATGGAATGAATTAGTCATTTAATTTTTATTTTACACATGTTGTTTATGCCATGGAATAATTGGTATGATACCTCCTATTCTACCAACTTTATGGGTACATGGACTAGTTACATAAGGGGTTGGTTCATAGTTCCTTCTATCTAGATTATAGTGCAATCTAGATATAGCCAAATCTCCCCAATGAGCTCAACATAAATCTTGATCAAAGGGATGACCCTCATCATGGGGATCCATATAATGGATTCAAATAAGCTTGGGTATACAAAATCATATAGGAATTGAATATGGTCCCTATACTTTAATAAATACAATTTATAATAATAATGGGAGAATATTTGTCTCAAATTTAGTGAACATTCTTTTATGTTAGGGATTTTGGTAGTGGCTAGAAAGGCATCCAAAAGATAAGAAATCATATAGAAATGGTTTCTAGTTTTGTTATTTATTATAGAGAATTATTGTTTCAAGCAAATATTGATCATCTCTCCAAGTAGGGGACTAAGTCCTCTCTCTACCATGAAATGTACAAAAGGGACCTAGATTTTGTTGACATAGGTGGTGGAGGGGTTTTTATAAAATCTATTTAGTATTGTCATAATCATCCTAATACCAAATCTAAATTGGGTGATTGGGATCCTTCCATTGAGGTCAGAGACTACTTAGATTCATGAATATAACCATAGGGTAAGGATGGTTTTTAGGTCATTCTTATTCGACCATTCTTTGATTGTGGGTAAATCCACCTAAGGATTGGGTAGATTATAGTAATAATTGAAAGAAATAGGGGAGATATAAGCAATTATTATAATATTATGCTCATGTACTATCATGTCTTGATCAATTTTACAATCCTTGAAAATAGGAGCAATAAGATTGATGCAATGTAGTACCTCTAGTTTTACTATTGCATAGTGAAGACTTGTAATTTAAATGGTGAGAAAGTCATCATATCTCTAGTTGATTGATGTAATATTTTCATCTTCTCTATTAATGGATGGTAGCTCCTTAATGGACTAGAAAAACTTGGACCATTTTTTATCCCCTATGTTTACGGCTACAACATCAAATTCAATATCTTTAAAGACTCTTCCTTCTAAATCCATGGTTAGATAGAGTTATGTGTCATATTTGTGTTATTTTCTTGCTACCATGACTTTTAGTTCTTTTGAATTTTTCAGTAGTGGTCTACAATTAACCTCTAGATCAATTTGCACTTTCTTAGGTGACAATTCAGCTCTTTTAGGTTTAACTATGGTCAATTTGAGATTGAATTAGGGATTTTTTAGACCCTAGGGTTATTTTGTATTTTTTTATTGAGCTTTAATGGTGTTGGATTTTGCACTTAAATGATTTTGTGCCTCAAATTTGATTTGGACCTTGGCATTTATACCTTTTCTTTCCTGAGCCCACAAAATCCTAGTTTTGTCGCTTTCTACCTATGTGGCATCTCCATGGCATTGTCATGACACTTTTCATTGTAGATTATTAACTAATGTTTAAAAATATGATCATTACCATTTAAAATCTGCCTTTTATTTCTCACCATCATATCTTCTTTCACTGATAAATGTGGATCATTACTCTTGATACCAAGATTTAAATTTTATTGGCTACCTTTACTATGTTTTCTACAGTTATGACAAGTGTCATTACTATGAATCTCCTAATATTTGTTGAAAAGTCTACCCTAATCTCATTCCATTTGATTAAATTCATCTAGTTAGATGTAAGCAATTGATTATGATCCATGGGATGGACCACCGTTGGCTTCTTGTTGTTCTTTGGTCATGACTATGACACTTACCACCTTCTCATCATCTTGAAGGTTCTATTGAAATCTTGACTCAGCCTAGCTCTCTTGGATCAATCTCATCTATGTGAATGTGAGTCATAGATCCTAAAAATATGCATCGTGTTTAATTTAGTATTAGAACATATAAATAACTTAGCCTAAATACTTTAGACTATGGTTTTATTTTGTGTGAATAGACATGAAATAAATATTAGGCTAAAATATACAAGTTAGGTTTGGGTCATAGTAAAAAGGGGACCCCGAATAATAAAAGGGACTTAATGTAAGGTTATTAACTTAAGGTTTTATTATATTAATAAAAATGGTAAAACTTGAGGGTAAAATATATAGGCTAAGTATTATAACACTAGGTCCATGCATTAGTTATATCGAGCCAATAAAATAGACCAAAAGATCATGAGATATATAGGGACCAAGCATAAGATTTTAGACTATAGTGCTAGGATCCGGAAGCACAATTGATTACCATGTACACACAACTAAATGCGAAATTTAACTAGAAGTAATAAGTAACTAGAATTCAGAAATAACACAGAATATGAGAGACAATACCCAATTGTATTAATATTCTTCTAGAAAAGAATTACAATGAAGAGATGCCACACTCTTCCACACATTATAGGCTTCCCACACCAAGTGTACAATAATTCACCTTCAATAGTTCACTCTCTAAATTATGATCCCAACACACAACTCAAACACAGAGTTGGTGTTCACCTCCAACCAATCAGTATCACTACTACCATTACCACCAGTCAGTATCACTACTGCCAGTACACAAGTACTCCACGTACTCCATGACCAAGTACACACCATACTCCAAGTAGATCTCCCCTAATCTTGCTACCTATTGTGTTACTAATTTCCCTAATCTTATTACCACTTAAAGATCAACTTGGTTTTGCAACACCTACAAACCTAGACCATGCACACACACACACACACCTGCAAATCAATGATCTTACTTACACATGTAGATCTCTCTACACCTTGAAGAACCCTTGTCCTTGCCTCACCAAGTGGTTATGATTCTCCAAACCAATACCCCAGTGGATCTTCTACCAAATCTTGCAATCCCATAGATCTACCCGATCATACACACTCAGCACCCCTGTGGAAATATGAGGAGCTACTTTTTCTCTCTTCACACTGAAGGAGCTAACCAAGCTCAACTCTAACTAGCACACTTTACAATATAGCCCATGATTCTATTATATAGATCCCATGCAAACAATAATTAGACATCCAATTACAATAATTAGATCCATAGCTCCAAGACTAAAATTAGCCTTTAACATGCAAACAACCGGTTCATTAATAAACTGTCTGTGAAACTCATAGTTCTAAACTACACAGGCGATCAACGCCAGTCCCTATCTATCTGGAGATGATCGATGTTAGCCGATCCCTGACCAATGTCGGTAGCTTCCTGTCTCCACCTGACCGACATCAGTTGGCCTGACTGATGGTTGTGACTATGACACTCAGCAACCTCCTCTAATGTTTGCATTAGTGAAGCTTTTAGCTGCACAACCTAACAATCTCTCACTTGGAGATAAACCTCTACACCTATACCAATACCAATACATCTTTTTAATTTGTTTCCTGGCTTGTATCCCTCTTCAAACTCAATCTTGAAGACCAACCACCACACATTCTGTGGTGCACCTCCTGTCATCCAAGCAACCTGCCATATCCACATATACAAAAAAATGTAGAAAAGAACTTAACCCTGCATAGCATGTATACCTACTACTGGTCCCTATTAAATAACTGAGAATCCACTGAACTGCTTTCCAGTGCCTCCTTCCTGGATTGGCCATAAACTTGCTGACAACTCCCACTGCTGGGGAAATATCAGGGAGTACACATGTACTCAACCTCATCATGTGATTGGGGACCCTATTCTGTGAACTGTCCATCCATAGGTGTGCTTGTTGTTCTGCATCCTGCACTACCTTCACACAATCATCCTGTGGCAATATCAACTTGTGATCTTCCTTGTCTCTAGGATTACTCATGCCAAAGAATTTCACTGCTCCAAAATTCTTCATGACATACCACTGAACTAATTTTACACTTAGCTCAAAAAATCCCTGTATGTGTGCACCTGCAACAAGCACATCATCCACATAAAGTAATAGGATAATGTAGCGACCATTATCCAACCTGATAAAGAAACCAAAATGGTTATAATGACATTGACTAAAGCCGTGCTTTGTCATCCACTTGTCAAACCTGTACCACTGTCCTGTAGCTTGCTCAAGACCATATGACTTGGCTTTCCATCTCATGTATCTATTCTCTCTATTCTTTAACCAAGGAATCCATTCATCTTTCAGTGCTTTCTTTTGACTGGCAACCCTACCAAATCTCCCGTTTGGTTCTGCATCCTAGGAATCAAATTCTTCATTCATGCCATGCTCCCACTATTTTTTGGATACTTCCTGCTCTACAGTGAGCAACGAGTATAAAGAAGAGGAATAATGAATTTGAGGCTTACTTACACTTTTAGTCCTCCATATGGGCATTTGAGACTCCTTGACAATTTGCTATCTGCCCAAAATCTATTCAAGTGACCGACCTCGGTCACCACAATGTCTGCATCCAACCAATGTTGGTTCCATGTGACTATCTTGACTACCAACGCTGGTTTCCTGACCGACATTGATGTCTACCTGTCACTGACATCAGTTCCTTGACTGACGTCAGTCTTACCCTGCCTGACACCATCGGCTCTGGTCTACACATGACCAACATCGGCACCTGTCTATTCGATGCCGATTCCTCCTGACCGACGCCGATAACTGTGTTCACCTCTGAGTGATGACTTTTTACTCGTGAGCTCTCTTTGGATCAAAACCCTATCTGAACTGCCCTGCTTAGAGATATCCAGTCCCATCCACTGATCTCTATCCATCATCTCCTCCATAAACACTAAGGCTTTCCAGTTCTTAAGTTTGTCAAACACATCTGACTTTCTCTTAAGAACATGCATCTCCTTCTTGCTCATGTGACCAAGCCTACAATGCCACATCTTCACAATAGAAGAAGAATCAGTAATACAATCAAGTAGATCAAGAGTAACTGCTTTTTAACCACATGCTAATTCAAGTGCATCCTTGGTAACATTCCAAGAATCTGCTATGAGAGTTACCGTGCATCTCTCATCACCCAACTTTTCTAAAGAAATTAGCCTCATCTTTAGAACTGGGACCTACATAACATCCTTCAAAACCCATGTGTTGGCCGTCTGCAATTTCAGCTGCACTTCCCCTTTGCCAATACTTTGACAAGGCTCACCAACCCCTAAATAAATCTTTCCAAAGTCTCCATGGACCTTAACATGAAAAAATACTCTATTTGGGGTTGCATGGAAAGAGGCAACAGAATCTAGAAAACAAGATTCTACTTTATCCAAGGAACATACCAGAGCATCCTGTGTAACAACACCTGCAATATCTTCTTCTTCAGTTCCTTCATGCTGATCTTCTACCAACCAACAATATTTCTTTACCTGCACTTTATTTGCATAACACTGTAATTGACTATTCTTGCTTCTGAATTCCTCCATACTTCCTTCTACCATTGCTATACTCCCACTCAATCAAAAACCCCTGAGAGTGACCTATAATAAAAAACAAACCTGCTCCCTACAACCCTAGCTCTGATACCACTTGCTAGGACCCAAAAGCACAATTGATTACCATGTAGAAGTAACTAAATGTGGAATTTAACCAGAAGTAATGAGTAACTAGAATTTAAAAATAACATAGAATATGAGAGACAATACCTAATTATATTAATACTCTTCTAGAAAATAATTACAATGAAGAGATGCCACACTCTTCCACACCTTACAGGCTTCCCACAACAAGTGTACAGTAATTTACGTTCAAGAGTTCACTCTCTCAATTATGGTCCCAACACACAACTCAAACACAGAGTTGGTGTTCACCTCAAACTAATCAGTATCAGTACTACTAGTACCACCAGTCATTATCACTACTGCTAGTACACAAGTACTCCACATACTCCACAATCGAGTACACACCATACTCCAAGTAGATCTCCCCTGATCTTGCTACTGGTTGTGTTGTTGATCTCCTTGATCTTGCTGACACTTGCAGATCAACTTGGTTTTGCAACACCTGCAAATCTAGACCACACAGACACACACACTTGCAAATCAATGATCTTACTTACACATGTAGATCTCTCTACACCTTGAAGAACCCTTGTCCTTACCTCACCAAATCCTTATGATTCTCCAAACCAGTACCTCGGTGGATCTTCTACCAGATCTTGCTATCTCAAAGAATCTACCTGATCATACACACTCGGCACCCCTGTGGAACTAGGAGGAGCTACCTTTACTCTCTTCACACTGAAGGAGCTAACCAAGCTCAACTCTAACTAGCACAATTTAAAATAAAGCCCATGAGTCTATTATATAGATCCCATGCAAAAAATAATTAGACATCTAATTACAATAATTAGATCCATAGCTCCAAGACTAAAATTAGCCTTTAACATGCAAACAACTGGTTCGTTAACAAACTATTTGTGAAACTCGAAGTTCAGAACCACACAGGGGACCAACATCGGTCTCTATCTATCTGGGGATGACTGACATCGGCAGATCGCTGATTGATGTCTGTAGATTCTTGTCTCCACCTGACCGATGTTGGTTAGCTTGACCGACGCTGATGACTGTGACACTCAACAACCTCCTCCAATGTCTACATCAGTGAAGCTTTTAGTTCCACAACCTAAAATCTCCCACTTGGAGATAAATAGCTACACCTGTACCTATACCAGTACATCTTTGTAATTTGTTTCCTGGCTTGTATCCCTCTTCAAGCTCAATCTTGAAGACCAACCACCACACATCCTGTGGTGCACCTCCTATCATCCAAGTAACCTCCCACATCTGTATCTATAAACACATGTAGAAAATAACTTGACCCTGTATAGCATGTATACCTACTGCTGGTCCCTCTCAGATACCTGAGAATCCATTGAACTGCTCTCCATTACTTCCTTCCCTAATTGGCCACAAACTTGCTGACAAATCCCACTGCTGGGGCAATATCAGAGAGTACACATGTACTCAACCTCATCATGTGATTGGGGACCCTATTCTATGAACTATCCATCCATAGATGCACTTTCTATTCTGTATTCTGCACTACCTTCACACAATCATCCTGTGACAACATCAATTTGTGATCTTCCCTATCTCTAAGATTACTCATGCCAAAGAATTTTGCTGCTCCCAAATTTTTCATGACATACCACTAAACTAACTTTACTCTTAGCTCAGCAAATCCCTGTATGTATGCACTTACAACAAGTACATCATCCACATATAGTAACATGATAATGTAGCAACCATTATCCAACCTGGTAAAGAAACCACAATGGTTACAATGACATTGAATAAATCCGTGCATTGTCATCCACCTATCAAACTTGTACCACTGTCTTGTAGCTTGCTCAAGACCATATGACCTAGCCTTCCATCTCACGTATCCATTCTCTCTATTCTTTAACCAAGGAATCCATTTGTCTTTCAGTGCTTTCTTTTGGATGACAACCCTACCAAATCTTCCATTTAGTTCTGCATCTTAGGAATCAAATTCCTCATTCATGCCATGCTCCCACTATTTCCTAGATCCTTTCTACTCTGTAATGAGCAACAAGTATAAAGAAGAGGAATAACGAATTTGAGGCTTACTTACCCTTTCAGTCCTCCATATGGGCATTTGAGACTTCTTGATAGCTTGTTGTCCACCCAAAACTCATTCCAGTGACCGACCTCGGTCACCACACAGTCTGCATCCAACCGACATCCATTCCATGTGACTATCCTGATTGCCGATGTCAGTTTCTTGATCGACATCGGTGTCTACTTGTCACCGACATTGGTTCCCTGACCGACATCGGTCTTACCCTACACGACACCACCAGCTCTGGTCTGCACATGATCGACATCAGCACCTATCTATTCGATGCCATTTCCTCCTGACTGACGTCAGTAACTCTGTTCACCTATGAGTGATGAGTTTTTATCCATGAGCTCTCTTTAGATCAAAACCCTGTCTGAACTGTCCTGCTCAGAGATATCCAGTCCCATTCGCTGATCTTTGTCCATCATCTCCTCCATAAACACTAAGGCTTTCCAGTTCTTAAGTTTGTCAAACACATCTGATTTCCTCTTAAGAACACACATCTCCTTCTTGCTCATGTGACCAAACCTACAATGCCACGTCTTCACAATAGAAAAAGAATTAGTAATACAATTAAGTAGATAAAGAGTACCTGCTTTCTTACCACATGCTAATTCGAGTGCATCCTTGGTAACATTTCAAGAATCCACTATGAGAGTTACTGTGCATCTCTTATCACCCAACTTTCCTGAAGAAATTAGCCTCATCTTCAGAACTGGGACCTACATAACATCCTTCAACACCCATGTGTTAGCCGTCTGCAATTTCAGCTGCACTTTCCCTTTGCCAATACTTTGACAAGGCTCACCAACCCCTAAATAAATCTTTCCAAAGTCTCCCTGGACCTTAACATGGAGAAATACTCTATTTGGGGCTACATGGAAAGAGGCAACAAAATATATAAAATAAGATTCTACATTATCCGAGGAACATACCAGAGCATCCTATGCAACAACAACTACAACATCTGCTTCTTCAGTTCCTTCATGCTGATCTTCTACCAACCAACAACGTTTCTTTACCTGCTCTTTCTTTCCATAACACTGTAATTGACTATTCTTGCTTTTGAACTCCTCCATACTTCCTTCTATCATTGCTATACTCCCACTCAATTAGAAACCCCTGAGAGTGACCTGTAATCAAACACAAACTTGCTTCCTGCAACCTTAGCTCTGATACCACTTGCTAGGACCTGAAAGCACAATTGATTACCATGTATAAGCAACTAAATGCAAAATTTAAGTAGAAGTAACAAGTAACTAGAATTAAAAAATAACACAGAATATGAGAGACAATACCCAATTATATTAATACTCTTCCAGAAAAGAATTACAATGAAGAGATGCCACACTCTTCCACACCTTAAAGGCTTCCCACACCCAGTGTACAATAATTCACCTTCAAGAGTTCACTCTCTCAATTACAGTCCCAACACATAACTCAAACATAGAGTTGGTGTTCACCTCCAACCAGTCAGTATCACTACTGCCAGTACCACCAGTCAGTATCACTACTGCCCGTACACAAGTACTCCATGTACTCCATGACCGAGTACACACCGTACTCCAAGTAGATCTCCCCTGATATTACTACCTGTTGTGTTGCTGATCTCCTTGATCTTGCTACCACCTGCAGATCAACTTGGTTTTGCAAAACCTACAAACTTAGACCACACACATACACACACCTGCAAATTAATGATCTTACTTACACATGCAAATCTCTCTACACCCTGGAGAACCCTTGTCCTTGCCTCACCAAGTCCTTATGATTCTCCAAACCAGTACCCTTGTGGATCTTCTACCAGATCTTGCTATCCCACAGATCTACCTGATCATACACACTCATCACCCCTATGGAACAAGGAGGAGCTACCTTTGCTCTCTTCACACTAAAGGAGCTAACCAAGCTCAACTCTAATTAGCACACTTTACAATATAGCCCATGAGTCTATTATATAGATTCCATGCAAATAATAATTAGACATCTAATTAAAATAATTAAATCCACAGTTTTAAGACTACAATTAGCCTTTAACATGTAAATAACTAGTTCGTTAACAAACTATCTGTGAAACTCATAGTTCCAAACCGCACAGGTGACTGACATCGTTCCCTGTCTGTCTGGGGATGACCGACGTCGATCGATCCCTGACTGATGTTGGCAGCTTCCTGTCTCCACTTGACTGACGTCAGTTGGCCTAACTGACACCGCTTATTGTGACACTCAACAACCTCCTCCAATGTCTACATTAGTAAATATTTTAGCTCCACAACCTAAAAATCTCCCACTTGGAGATAAATAGTTGCACTTATACTTATACCAGTACATCTTTTTAATTTATTTTCTAGCTTGTATCCCTCTTCAAGCTCAATCATGAAGACCACCACCACACATCCTATGGTGCACCTCCTGTCATCCAAGTAACTTGCTGCATCCACTTCTACAAACCCATGTAGAAAAGAACTTGACCCTGCATATCATGTATACCTGCTACTTGTCCCTCTCAGATAGCTAAGAATCCACTGAACTGCTCTCCAGTGCTTCCTTCCCAGATTGGCCATAAACATGCTGACAACTCCCACTACTGGGGTAATATCAGGGAGTACACATGTACTCAACCTCATCATGTGATTGGGGACCCTATTTTGTGAACTGTCCATCCATAGGTGCGCTTGCCATTCTACATCCTGCACTACCTTCACACAATCATCCTATGACAACATCAACTTGTGATCTTCCTTGTCTCTAGAATTACTCATGCCAAAGAATTTCACTACTCCCAAATTCTTCATGACATACCACTGAACTAACTTTATCCTTAGCTCAGCAAATCCCTATATATATGCACCTGCAACAAGCACATCATCCACATATAGTAATTGGATAATGTAGCTACAATTATCCAACCTAGTAAAGAAACCACAATGGTTATAATGACATTGACTAAAGCTATGCTTTGTCATCCACCTGTCAAACTTGTACCACTGTCCTGCAGCTTGCTCAAGACCATATGACCTGGCCTTCCATCTCACGTATCCATTCTCTCTATTCTTTAACCAAAGAATCCATTCATCTTTTAGTGATTTCTTCCAGCTGGCAACCCTACCAAATCTCCCATTTAGTTCTACATCCTAGGAATCAAATTTCTCATTCATGCTATGCTCCCACTGTTTCTTGTATCCTTCCTACTCTGTAGTGAGCAATGAGTATAATGAAGAGGAATAATGAATTTGAGGCTTACTTACCCTTTCAGTCCTCCATATGGGCATTTGAGGCTCCTTGACAGCTTGCTGTCTGCGCATAATCCATTCCAGTGATCGACCTCGGTCACCACACAGTCTGCATCTGACCGACGTCGTTTGCATGCGACTGTCCTGATTGTCGATGCTGATTTCCTGACTGATGTCAGTGTCTACCTATCATCGACATTGGTTCCCTGACTGATGTTAGTCTTATCCTACCTGACACCACTAGCTTTGGTCTGCACAAGACTGACATCAACACCTGTTTGTTCAATGCTAGTTCCTCCTGACTGACACCGATAATTGTGTTTGCCTATGAGTGATGACTTTTTACCCGTGAGCTCTCTTTGGATAAAAACCCTATCTAAACTACCCTACTCAGATATATCTAGTCTCATCCATTGATCTCTGTCCATCATCTCCTCCATAAACACCAAGGCTTTCTAGTTCTTAAGTTTGTCAAACACATCTGACTTCCTCTTAAGAACATGCATCTCCTTCTTGCTCATGTGATGAAGCCTAAAAAAGCCACGTCTTTACAACAGAAGAAAAATCAGTAATACAAGCAAGTAGATAAAGAGTACCTGCTTTCTTACCACATGCTAATTCAAATGCATCCTTGGTAACATTCCAAGAATCCATTGTGAGAGTTATTGTGCATCTCTCATCACCCGACTTTCTTGAAGAACTTAGCCTCATCTTCAGAACTGGGACCTGCATAACATCCTTCAACACCCATGTGTTGGCCATCTACAATTTTAGCCATACTTTCCCTTTGCCAATACTTTGACAAGGCTCACCAACCCCTAAATAAATCTTTCTAAAGTCTCCATGGACCTTAACATGGAAAAATACTCTATTTGGGGCTGCATGGAAAGAGGCAATAGAATCTATAAAACAAGATTCTACTTTATCCAAGGAACATACTAGAGCATCCTATGCAACAACACCTGCAACATCTGCTTCTTCAGTTCCTTTATGCTGATCTTCTACCAACCAACAATATTTCTTTAGCTGCTCTTTCTTTCCATAACACCGTAATTGACTATTCTTGCTTTTGAATTCCTCCATACTTCCTTCTTCCATTGCTATACTCCCACTCAATCAGAAACCCCTGAGAGTGACCTATATCAAACACAGACCTGCTCCCTGCAACCTTAGCTCTGATACCACTTGCTAAGACCTAAAAGGACAATTGATTACCATGTACAAGCAACTAAATACAAAATTTAATCAGAAGTAACAAGTAACTAGAATTCAAAAATAACATAGAATATGAGAGACAAAACCCAATTGTATTAATACTCTTCCAAAAAAGAATTACAATGAAGAGATGCCACACTCTTATACACCTTACAGGCTTCCCACACCAAGTGTATAGTAATTCACCTTCAAGAGTTCACTCTCTCAATTATGGTCCCAACACAACTCAAACACAGAGTTGGTGTTCATCTCCAACCAGTCAGTATCACTACTACCAGTACCACCAGTCAGTATCACTATTGCCATTACATAAGTACTCCACATACTCCATGACCAAGTACACACCGTACTCTAAGTAGATCTCCCCTGATCTTGCTACCTATTGTGTTGCTAATTTCCCTGATCTTATTACCACTTATAGATCAACTTGGTTTTAAAACACCTACAAATCAATGATCTTACTTACACATGTAGATCTCTCTACACCTTGAAGAACCCTTGTCCTTGCCTCACCAAGTGCTTATGATTCTCCAAACCAATACCCCGATGGATCTTCTACCAAATCTTGCTATCCCGTAGATCTACCCGATCATACACACTCAGCACCCCTATGGAAATAGGAGGAGCTACTTTTTCTCTCTTCACACTGAAGGAGCTAACCAAGCTCAACTCTAACTAGCACACTTTACAATACAACCCATGAGTCTATTATATAGATCCCATGCCAAAAATAATTAGACATCCAATGACAATAATTAGATATACAACTCCAAGACTAAAATTAGCCTTTAACATGCAAACGACCAGTTCATTAACAAACTATGCGTGAAACTCACAGTTTTGAACCGCACAAGTGACCGACATTGGTCCTTGTCTGTCTGGGGATGATCGATGTCAGTCGATCCCTGACCAATGTCGACAAATTCCTGTCTCCACCTGACTGACATCGATTGGCCTGACCGACACTAATGACTGTGAGACTTAGCAACCTCCTCCAATGTCTGCATTAGTGAAGGTTTTAGCTCCACAACATAACAATCTCCCACATGGAGATAAATAGCTACACTTGTACCTATACGAGTACATCTTTTTAATTTGTTTTCTAGCTTGTATACCTCTTCAAGCTCAATCTTGAAGACCAACCACCACACATCCTGTGGTGCACCTCCTATCATCCAAGTAACCTACTGCATCTGCATCTACAAACCCATGTAGAAAATAACATGACCCTACATAGCATGTTTAACTGCTACTAGTCCCTCTTAGATACCTGAGAATCCACTGAACTGCTCTCCAGTGCTTCCTTCTTAGATTAGCCACAAACCTGCTGACAACTCCCACTGCTGGGGAAATATTAGGGAGTACACATGTACTCAACCTCATCATGTGGTTGGGGACCCTATTCTATGAACTATCCATCCATAGGTGCACTTGCCATTTTACATCCTGCACTACCTTCACACAATCATCTTGTGACAACATCAACTTGTGATCTTCCCTGTCTCTAGGATTATTCATGCCAAAGAATTTCACTACTCCCAAATTCTACATGACATACCACTGAACTAACATTACCCTTAGCTTAGAAAATCCCTATATGTATGCACTTGCAACAAGCACATCATCCACATACAGTAACAGGATAATGTAGTGACCATTATCTAACCTAGTAAATAAACCACAATGGGTACAATGACATTGACTAAAGCTGTGCTTTGTCATCAACCTGTAAAACCTGTACCACTATCCTGCAGCTTGGTCAAGACCATATGACCTGGCCTTCTATCTCATGTATCCATTCATCTTCTAGTGCTTTCTTCTGGCTGGCAACCCTACCAAATCTCCCATTTGGTTCTACATCCTAGGAATCAAATTCCTCATTCATGCCATGCTCCCACTATTTCCTAGATCCTTCTTGCTCTATATTGAGCAATGAGTATAAAGAAGAAAAATAATGAATTTGAGGCTTACTTACCCTTTTAGACCTCTATATGGGTGTTTAAGACTCCTTGATAGCTTGCTATCCGCCCAAAATCTATTCCAGTGACTGACCTCAATCACCACACAGTCTACATCTAACCGATGTCAGTTCCATGTGAATGTCTTGACTGCCGACACCAGTTTCCTAATCGATGTCATTGTCTACCTATCATTGATGTTAGTTCCCTTACTGACATTGATCTTACACTACTTGACACCATCGGCTCTAGTCTACACATGACCAACATTGGCACCTATCTATTCGACATCAGTTCCTCTTGACTGATGCCAGTAACTGTGTTTGCCTATGAGTGATGACTTTTTAACTGTGAGCTCTCTTTGGATCAAAACCCTGTCCAAACTGCCCTGCTCAAAGATATCTAGTCCCATCCACTAATCTCTATCCATGATCTCCTCCATAAACACCAAGGCTTTCCAGTTCTTAAGTTTGTCAAACACATCTAACATCCTCTTAATAACATGCATCTCCTTCTTGCTCATGTGACCAAGCCTACAAAGCCACGTCTTCACAATAGAAGAAGAATCAGTAATACAAGCAAGTAGATAAAGAGCACCTGCTTTCTTACCACATGCTAATTCAAGTGCATCCTTGGTAATATTCCAAGAATTTGCTTTGAGAGTTATTGTGCATCTCTCATCACCCAACTTTCCTGAAGAAATTAGCCTCATCTTTAGAACTGGGACCTGCATAACATCCTTTAATAGCCATGTGTTGGCCATCTGCAATTTCAGCTACACTTCCCCTTTGCCAATACTTTGACAAGGCTCATCAACCCCTAAATAAATCTTTCCAAAGTCTCCATGGACCTTAACATGTAAAAATACTCTATTTGAGGCTATATGAAAAGAGGCAACAGAATCTATAAAACAAGATTCTACTTTATCCAAGGAACATACTAGAGCATCCTATGCAACAACACCTGCAACATCTGCTTCTTCAGTTCCATCGTGCTGATCTTCTACCAACCAACAATATTTCTTTACCTGCTCTTTCTTTCCATAACACTGTAATTGACTATTCTTGCTTTTGAATTCCTCTATACTTCCTTCTGCCATTGCTATACTCCCACTCAATTAGAAACCCTTGAGAGTGACCTGTAATCAAACACAAACCTACTCCTTGCAACCTTAGCTATGATACCACTTGATAGGACCCAGAAGCACAATTGATTACCATGTATAAGCAACTAAATGCAAAATTTAACCAAAAGTAACAAGGAACTAGAATTTAGAAATAACACAGAATATGAGAGACAATACCCAATTGTATTAATACTCTTCCAAAAAAGAATTACAATGAAGAGATGCCACACTCTTCCACACCATATAGGCTTCCCACACCAAGTGTAAAATAATTCACCTTTAAGAGTTCACTCTCTCAATTACGGTCCCAACACACAACTCAAACATAGAGTTGGTGTTCACCTCCAACCAGTCAGTATCACTACTTCCAGTACCACCATTCAGTATCACTACTACTAGTACACAAGTACTCCACATACTCCACAACTAAGTACACACCGTACTCCAAGTAGATCTCCCCTGATCTTGCTGCCTGTTGTGTTGCTGATCTCGTTGATCTTGCTGCCACCTGTAGATCAACTTGGTTTTGTAACACTTGTAAACCTAGACCATGCACACACACACACACCTGAAAATCAATGATCTTACTTACACATGTAGATCTCTCTATACCTTGAAGAACTCTTGTCCTTGCCTCACCAAGTCATTATGATTCTCTAATCTAGTACCTTGATGGATCTTCTATCAGATTTTGCTATCCCATAGATCTTCCTGATCATACACACTCGGCACCCATGTGGAACTAAGAGGAGCTACCTTTGCTCTCTTCACACTAAAGGAGCTGACCAAGCTCAACTCTAACTAGCACACTTTACAGTACAGCTTATGAGTCTATTATATAGATCCCATGCAAACAATAATTAGACATCCAATTACAATAATTAAATCCATAGCTTCAAGACTAGATTAGCCTTTAACATTGAAACAACTGGTTCATTAACAAACTATCTATGAAATTCACAATTTCATACCGTACAGGCGATCGACGTCGGCCCTATCTGTCTGAGGATGACTGATGTCAGCCGATTCCTGACTGATGTCGGTAGCTTCCTATCTCCACCTAATCAACGTCGGTTGGCTTGACCAATGCTGGGGACTGTGACACTCAACAACCTCCTCCAATGTCTACATCAGTGAAGCTTTTAGCTCTATAACCTACCAATCTCCCACTTGGAGATAAAAAGCTACAGCTGTACCTATACCGGTACATCTTTCTAATTTGTTTCCTGGGTTGTATCCCTCTTCAAGATCAATCTTGAAGACCAACCACCACACATCCTGTGCTGCACCTCCTGTCATCCAAGTAACCTATTGCATTTGCATCTACAAATCCATGTAGAAAATAACTTGACCCTATATAACATGTACACCTGCTACTGGTCCTTCTCGAATACCTGAGAATCCACTGAACTGCTCTCTAGTGCTTCCTTCCCAGATTGGCCACAAATCTGCTGATAACTCCCACTACTGGGGCAATATCAGAGAGTACACATGTACTCAACCTCATCATGTGATTGGGGACCCTATTCTATGAACTATCCTTCCATAGGTGCACTTGCCATTCGGCATCCTGCATGTCCTTCACACAATCATCCTATGACAACATCAACTTCTGATCTTCCTTGTCTCTAAGATTACTCATGCCAAAGAATTTTGCTACTCCCAAATTCTTGATGACATACCACTGAACTAACTTTACCCTTAGCTTTGCAAATCCCTCTATGTATGCACTTGCGACAAGCACATCATCCACATACAGTAACAGGATAATGTAGTGACCATTATCCAACCTAGAATAGAAACCACAATGGTTACAATGACATTGACTAAAGTCATGCTTTGTCATCCACCTATAAAAGCTGTACCACTGTATTGTAGCTTGCTCAAGACTATATGACCTATCCTTCCATCTCACATATCTATTCTCTCTATTCTTTAACCAAGAAATCCATTCGTCTTTCAGTGCTTTCTTTTGGCTAGCAACCCTACCAAATCTCCCGTTTGGTTCTACATCCTAGGAATCAAATTCCTCATTCATGCCATGCTCTCACTATTTCCTAGATCTTTCCTGATCTGCAATGAGCAATGAGTATAAAGAAGAAGAATAATGAATTTGAGGCTTACTTACCCTTTTAGTCCTCCATATGGGCATTTGAGACTCCTTGATAGCTTGCTGTTTGCCCAAAATCTATTCCAGTGACCGACCTCAGACACCACACAATCTGCATCTGACTGACGTCAATTCCATGTGACTTTCCTAACTGTCGATGCCAATTTCCTGATTGACATCAGTGTCTACCTATCACTGATGTCAGTTCCTTGACTGACGTCAGTATTACCCTGCCTGACACCACTGGCTCTGGTCTGCATATGACCGACATTGGCACCTGTCTATTCGACGCCGGTTCCTCTTGACCAACGCTGATAACTATGTTTGCCTGTGAGTGATTAATTTTTGCCTATGAGCTCTCTTTGGATCAAAACTCTATCTAAACAACCCTGATCAGAGATATCCAGTCCCATCCACTACTCTCTATCCATCATTTCCTCCATAAACACCAAGGCTTTCCAGTTCTTAAGTTTGTCAAACACATCTGACTTCCTCTTAAGAACATGCATCTCCTTCTTGCTCATGTGACCAAGCCTACAAAGCGACGTATTCACAATAGAAGAAGAATCAATAATACAAGCAAGTAGATAAAGAGTACCTACTTTCTTACCACATGCTAATTCAAGTGCATCCTTGGTAACATTCCAAGAATCCACTGTGAGATTTACTGTGCATCTCTCATCACCCAACTTTTTTGAAGAAATTAGCCTCATCTTTAGAACTGGGACATGCATAAAATCCTTCAACACCCATGTGGTGGCCGTCTGCAATTTCAGCCGCACTTCCCCTTTGCCAATACTTAGACAAGGCTCACCAACCCCTAAATAAATCTTTCTGAAGTCTCCATGGACCTTAACATGGAAAAATACTCTATTTGGGGCTGCATGAAAAGAGGCAATAGAATCTATAAAACAAGATTCTACTTTATCCAAGGAACATACCAGAGCATCCTGTGCAACAACACCTACAACATCTGCTTCTTCAGTTCCTTCATGTTGATCTTCTACCAACCAACAATATTTTTTTACCTGCTCTTTCTTTCCATAACACCATAATTGACTATTCTTGCTTTTGAATTCCTCCATACTTCCTTCTGCCATTGCTATATTCCCACTCAATTAGAAACCCCTAAGAGTGACCTATAATCAAACACAAACCTGCTCCCTGCAACCTTAGCTCTGATACCACTTGATAGGACACAGAAGCACAATTGATTACCATTTACAAGCAACTAAATGCAGAATTTAACCAAAAGTAACAAGTATCTAGAATTTAGAAATAACACAGAATATGAGAGAAATTACCCAATTGTATTAATACTCTTCCAAAAAAAAATTACAATGAAGAGATGCCACACTCTTCCACACCTTACAGGCTTCCCACACCAAGTGTACAGTAATTCACCTTCAAGAGTTCACTCTCTCAATTACAGTCCCAACACACAACTCAAACACAGAGTTGGTGTTCACCTCCAACCAGTCAGTATCACTACTGCCAGTACCACCAATCAGTATCACTACTACCAGTACACAAGTACTCCACATACTACATGATCGAGTACACACCGTACTCCAAGTAGATCTCCCCTGATCTTGCTACTTGTTGTGTTGTTGATCTCCTTGATCTTGCTGTGACCTATAGATCAACTTAGTTTTACAATGCTTGCAAACCTAGACCATGCACACACACACACTTGAAAATCAATGATCTTACTTACACATGTAGATCTCTCTATACCTTGAAGAACCCTTGTCCTTGCCTCACCAAGTCCTTATGATTCTCCAAACTAGTACCCCGATGGATCTTCTACTAGATCTTGCTATCCCACAGATCTACCGGATCATACACACTCGACACTCTTGTGGAACTAGGAGGAGCTACCTTTGCTCTCTTCACACTGAAGGAGCTCACCAAGCTCAACTCTAACTAGCACACTTTACAATACAGCCCATGAGTCTATTATATAGATCCCATGTAAACAATAATTAGACATCTAATTACAATAATTAGATCCACAGCTCCAAGACTAAAATTAGCCTTTAACATGCAAACAACTGGTTCGTTAACAAACTATCTGTGAAACTCGTTCTGAACCGCACAAGTGATTGATGTCGGTCCCTATCTGTCTGGAGATGATTGACGTCGTTTAATCCCTAACTGATGTTGGCAGCTTCCTGTGTCCACCTGACTGACGTCGGTGACTATGACACTCATCAACCTCCTCCAATGTCTGCATCAGTGAAGCTTTTAGCTACACAACCTAATAATATTCCACTTAGAGATAAAAATCTACACCTGTACCTATACCAGTACATCTTTCTAATTTGTTTCCTAGCTTGTATCCCTCTTCAAGCTCAATCTTGAAGACCAACCACCACACATCCTATGGTGCACCTCCTATCATCCAAGTAACCTACCGCATTCGCATCTACAAATCCATGTTGAAAAGAACTTGGCCCTGCATAACATGTATACCTGCTACTGGTCCCTCTTAGATACCTGAGAATCCACTAAACTACTTTCTAGTGCTTCCTTCTCGGATCGGCCACAAACCTGTTGACAACTTCCACTGCTGGGGCAATATCAGGGAGTACACATGTACTCAACCTCATCATGTGATTGGGGACCCTATTCTATGAACTATCCATCCATAAGTGTGCTTGCCATTTTGCATGCTGCACTACCTTCACACAATCATCTTGTGACAACATCAACTTCTGATCTTCCCTGTCTCTAAGGTTACTCATGCCAAAGAATTTCACTACTCTAAATTATTTGATGACATACCACTTAACTAACTTTACCCTTAACTTAAGAAATCCCTATATGTATGCACCTGCAACAAGCACATCATCCACATACAATAACATGATAATGTAGCGACCATTATCCAACCTAGTAAAGAAACCACAATGGTTATAATGACATTGACTAAAGTCATACTTTGTCATCCACCTGTCAAACCTGTACCACTATCCTGCAGCTTGCTCAAGACCATATGACCTATACTTCCATCTCACGTATCCATTCTCTCTATTCTTTAACCAAAGAATCTATTCATCTTTTAATGCTTTTCTCTAGCTGGCTACCCTACCAAATCTCCTGTTTGGTTATGCATCCTAGGAATCAAATTTCTCATTCATGCCATGCTCCCACTATTTATTGGATCCTTCCTACTCTGTAGTGAGCAATGAGTATAAAGAAGAGGAATAACAAATTTGAGGCTTACTTACCCTTTCAGTCCTCCATATAGGTGTTTGAGACTCCTTGATAGCTTGTTGTCCACCCAAAATCTGTTCTAATGGCCGACCTCGGTCACCACACAGTCTGCATCTGATTGACGTTGGTTCCATGTAACTATCCTGACTGCTGATGCTAGTTTCCTGACTAATGTCGGTGTCTACCTGTCACCGACATCAGTTCCCTGACCGATGTTGGTCTTACCTTGCTTGAAACCACCAGCTCTGGTCTACACATGACTAACATTGACACCTGCCTGTTCGACGCTGGTTCCTCCTGACTGATGCTGGTAACTTTGTTCACCTGTGAGTGATGACTTTTTACTTGCGAGCTCTCTTTGGTTCAAAACCCTGTCCAAACTACCCTACTCTGAGATATCTAGTCCCATCCGCTGATCTCTGTCCATCATGTCCTTCATAAACACCAAGGCTTTCTAGTTCTTAAGTTTGTCAAACACATCTGACTTCCTCTTAATAATATGCATCTCCTCCTTACTCATGTGACAAAGCCTACAAAGCCATGTCTTCGCAATAGAAGAAGAATCAGTAATAAAAGGAAGTAGATAAAGAATACCTGCTTTCTTACCATGTGCTAATTCAAGTGCATCCTTGGTAACATTCCAAGAATTCACTGTGAGAGTTATTGTGCATCTCTCATCACCCAACTTTCCTAAAGAAATTAGCCTCATCTTCAGAACTGGGACCTGCATAACATCCTTTAACACCTACATGTTAGCCATCTACAATTTCAGCCACACTTCCCCTTTGCCAATACTTAGACAAGGCTCACCAACCCCTAAATAAATCTTTCCAAAGTCTCCATGGACCTTAACATGGAAAAATACTCTATTTGGGGCTGCATGGAAAGAGGCAACATAATCTATAAAACAAGATTCTACTTTATCCAAGGAACATACCAAAACATCCTATGCAACAACACCTGCAACATCTGCTTCTTCAGTTTCTTCATGCTGATCTTCTACCAACCAATAATATTTTTTTAGCTGCTCTTTCTTTCCATAACACCGTAATTGACTATTCTTGCTTTTGAATTCCTCCATACTTTCTTATACCATTGCTATACTCCCACATAATCAGAAACCCTTGAGAGTGACCTATAATCAAACACAAACTTGCTCCCTACAACTTTAGCTCTGATACCACTTGCTAGGACCCGAAAGCAAAATTGATTACCATGTACAAACAACTAAATGCTGAATTTAACTAGAAGTAACAAGTAACTAGAATTCAGAAATAACATAGAATATGAGAGACAATACCCAATTCTATTAATACTCTTCCAAAAAAGAATTACAATGAAGAAATGCCACACTCTTCCACACCTCATAGGCTTCCCACACCAAGTGTACAATAATTCACCTTCAAGAGTTCACTCTCTCAATTACGGTCCCAACACACAACTCAAATACAAAGTTGGTGTTCACCTCTAACCACTTAGTATGACTACTGCCAGTACCACCAATCAGTATCACTACTACTAGTACACAAGTACACCACATACTCCATGATTGAGTACACACCGTACTCTAAGTAGATCTCCCCTGATCTTGCTACCTATTGTGTTGCTGATCTCCCTGATCTTGCTGCCACTTGTCGATCAACTTGGTCTTACAACACCTGTAAAATTATACCATGCACACACACACACACACACTTGCAAATCAATGATCTTACTTACACATGTAGATCTCTCTACATCCTGAAGAACCCTTGTCCTTGCCTCACCAAGTCTTTCTGATTCTCCAAACCAGTACCCCAATGGATCATCTACCAGATCTTACTATCTCATAGATCTACCTGATCATACACACTTAGGGCCCCTGTGGAACTAGGAGGAGCTACCTTTGCTCTCTTCACACTAAAGGAGCTAACCAAGCTCAACTCTAACTAGCACACTTTAAAATACAACCCATGAGTCTATTATATAGATACCATGCAAACAATAATTAGACATCCAATTACAATAATTAGATCCATAGCTCCAAGACTAAAATTATCCTTTAACATGCAAACAACTGGTTCATTAATAAACTATCCATGAAACTCACCATCAACTGATCCCTGACTGATGTTGATAGGTTTAACAAGAAACTAAATGTTGAATTTAACCAAAAGTAACAAGTAACTAGAATTCAGTAATAACACAGAATATGAGAGACAATACCCAATTGTATTAATACTCTTCCAGAAAAGAATTATAATGAAGAAATGCCACACTCTTCCACACCTTACAGGCTTCCCACACCAAGGGTACAGTAATCCACCTTCAAGAGTTCACTCTCTCAATTATGGTCCCAACACACAACTCAAATACAAAGTTGGTGTTCTCCTCTTACCACTTAGTATCACTACTGCCAGTACACAAGTACTCTACATACTCCACGACTGAGTACACACTGTATTCCAAGTAGATCTCCCCTAATTTTGCTACCTATTGTGTTGCTGATCTCCTTGATCTTGCTGCCACCTATAGATCAACTTGGTTTTGCAACACATGCAAACCTAGACCACACACACACACACACCTGCAAATCAATGATCTTACTTACACATGTAGATCTCTCTCACCCTAAAGAACCATTGTGCTTGCCTCACCAAGTCCTTATAATTCTCCAAACCAGTACCCCAATGGATCTTCTACCAGATCTTGCTATCCCACAGATCTACTTGATCATACACACTCAACACCCCTGTGGAACTAGGAAGAGCTACCTTTGCTTTCTTCACACTGAAGGAGCTAGCCAAGCTCAACTCTAACTAGCACACTTTACAATATAATCCATGAGTCTATTATATAGATCCCATGCAAACAATAATTAGATATCCAATTACAATAATTAGATCTGCAGCTCCAAGACTAAAATTAGCTTTTAAAATGCAAACAACTGGTTTGTTAACAAACTATCTATGAAATTCGTAGTTTTGAACCGCATAGGTAACCGACATTGGTCCCTATCTATTTGGGGATGACCGACATCGGCTGATCCCTGATCGATGTCATCAAATTCTTGTCTCCACCTGACCGATGCCAGTGATTGTGACACTCAACAACCTCCTCCAATGTCTACATCAGTGAAGCTTTTAGCTCCACAAACTAAAAATCTCTCACTTGGAGATAAACAACTACACTTGTACTTGTACCAGTATATGTTTCTAATTTGTTTTCTGGCTTTTATCCCTCTTCAAGCTCAATCTTGAAGACCAACCACGACACATCCTGTGGTGCACCTCCTATCATCCAAGTAACCTACCGCATCCACATCTATAAACCCATGCAGAAAAGAACATGACCCTGCATAACATGTATACCTGCTGTTGGTTCCTCTCAGATACCTGAGAATCCATTGAACTACTCTCCAGTGCTTCCTTCTCGGATTGGCCGTAAACCTACTGACAACTCCCACTGCTGGGGCAATATTAGGGAGTACACATGTACTCAACCTCATCATGTGATTGGGGACCTTATTCTATGAACTGTCCATCCATAGGTGCGCTTGTCATTCTGCATCTTGCACTACCTTCACACAATCATCCTGTGACAACATCAACTTATGATCTTCCCTGTCTCTAAGATTACTCATGCCAAAGAGTTTCACTGCTCCCAAATTCTTCATGACATACCATTGAACTAACTTTACCTTTATCTCAATAAATCCCTGTATGTATGCACCTGCAACAAGCACATCATCCACATACAGTAACATGATAATGTAGTGACAATTATCCAACCTGGTAAAGAAACCACAATGTTTACAATGACATTGACTAAATCTGTGCTTTGTCATCCACCTGTCAAACTTGTACCACTGTCCTATAGCTTGCTCAAGACCATATGACCTGGCCTTCCATCTCACATATCCATTCTCTCTATTCTTTAACCAAGGAATCCATTCATCTTTTAGTGCTTTCTTCCAGCTGGTAACCCTACCAAATCTCCCCTTTGGTTCTGCATCCTAGGAATCAAATTCCTCATTCTTGCCATGCTCCCACTATTTCCTAGATCCTTCCTACTCTGTAGTGAGCAATGAGTATAAAGAAGAGGAATATAAAATTTGAGGCTTATTACCCTTTTAATCCTCCATATGGGCATTTGAGACTCCTTGATAGCTTGTTGTCCACCCAAAATCTGTTCCAATGACTAACCTTGGTCACCACAGAGTCCGCATCTGACTGACATCAGTTCCATGTGACTTTCTTGACTATCAATGCCAGTTTCCTAACCTACATCAGTGTCTACCTGTCACTGACATTGGTTCCCTGACTGACATCGATCTTACCTTGCCTGACACCACTGGCTTTGGTCTGCACATGACCGACATTGACACCTGTCTGTTTGATGCCAGTTCCTCCTGACTGACGCTAGTAACTGTGTTCACCTGTGAGTGATGACTTTTTACCCATGAACTCTCTTTGGATCAAAACCCTATCCAAACTGCCCTGCTCAAAGATATCCAGTCCCATCCCCTAATCTCTGTCCATCATCTCCTCCATAAACACTAAGGCTTTCCTATTCTTAAGTTTGCCAAATACATCTGACTTCCTCTTAAGAATATGCATCTCCTTCTTGCTCATGTGACCAAGCCTACAAAGCCATGTCTTCACAACAAAAGAAGAGTCAATAATACAAGCAAGTAGATAAAGAGTATCTGCTTTCTTACCACATGCTAATTCAAGTGCATCCTTGGTAACATTCTAAGAATCTACTGTGAGAGTTACTATGCATCTCTCATCACCCAACTTTTCTAAAGAAATTAGCCTCATCTTCAGAACTGAGACCTGCATAACATCCTTCAACACCGATGTGTTAGCCGTCTGCAATTTCAGCCGCACTTCCCCTTTGCCAATACATTGACAAGGCTCACCAACCCCTAAATAAATCTTTCCGAAGTCTCCATGGACCTTAACATGGAAAAATACTCTATTTGGGGCTGCATGGAAAGAGCCAATAGAATCTATAAAACAAGATTTTACTTTATCCAAGGAACATACTAGAGCATCCTGTGCAACAACACCTGTAACATCTACTTCTTCAGTTCCTTTATGTTGATCTTCTACCAACCAACAATATTTTTTTACTTGCTCTTTCTTTCCATAACACTGTAATTGACTATTCTTATTCCTCCATACTTCTTTCTATCATTGCTATACTCCCACTCAATCAAAAACCTCTGAGAGTGACCTGTAATCAAACAAAAACTTTCTCCCTACAACCTTAGCTCTGATACCACTTGATAGGACCCAGAAGCACAATTGATTACCATGTATAAGCAACTAAATGCAAAATTTAACCAGAAGTAACAAGTAACTAGAATTCAAAAATAACACAAAATATGAGAGACAATACCCAATTGTATTAATACTCTTCTAAAAAAGAATTACAATGAAGAGATGCCACACTCTTCCACACCTTACAGGCTTCCCACACCAAGTGTATAGTAATTCACCTTCAAGAGTTCACTCTCTTAATTATGGTCCCAACACACAACTCAAACACAGAGTTGGTGTTCACCTCCAACCAGTTAGTATCACTACTGCCAGTACACAAGTACTCCACATACTCCACAACTGAGTACACACCGTACTCCAAGTAGATCTCCCCTGATTTTGCTACCTGTTGTGTTGTTGATCTCCCTGATCTTGTTGCCACCTATAGATAAACTTGGTTTTGCAACACTTGCAAACCTAGACCATGCACACACACACACACCTGCAAATCAATGATCTTACTTACACATGTAGATCTCTCTACACCTTGAAGAACCCTTGTCTTTGCCTCACCAAGTCCTTGTGATTCTCCAAACCAGAACCCTGATGGATCTTCTACCAGATCTTGCTATCCCGCAGGTGTACCTGATCATACACACTCGGCACCCTTGTGGAACTAGGAGGAGCTACCTTTGCTCTCTTCACACTAAAGGAGCTAACCAATCTCAACTTTAACTAGCACACTTTACAATAAAACCCATGAGTCTATTATATAGATCCCATGCAAACAATAATTAGACATCCAATTACAATAATTAGATCCATAGCTCTAAGACTAAAATTAGCCTTTAACATGCAAAAAACTAGTTCGTTAACAAACTATCTGTGAAACTCACAGTTCCAAACCGCACAGGTGACCGACATCGGTCCCTGTCTTTCTGGGGATGACCGATGTTGGCTGATCCTTGACTGATGTCAGCTGCTTCCTGTCTCCATCTGACCGACGTTAGTTGGCTTGACCGACACCAGTGACTGTGACACTTAGCAACCTCCTCCAATGTCTACATCAATGAAGCTTTTAGCTCCACAACCTAACATATAGTTTGGTCAAATGTTTAAAAACATGAATCAATCTTAGGATATCATTTAAGCTAAGTCTATGGTATTAACAATTATTCCCATGAAATTTTACTTAGTCTATGATAGTTTGATGAAAGATCAAATTTGGTATTGAGGTACAAAACCTTAGGCATGTTTATTTTACAAATGAAAGTCCATTGTTCCTAAAACATTAAGATAAACATGTTCATTCATCCAAGTGAAATTGGTTCCTAAGCTTGAATTCTAATGGTCTCATGGACATCAATGATGGTCATGTAAATTTTAATGATGTTTATGGGAATGATAATGATGTTTGTAAGAACATCAAAACTAAGCTCTCATGATTAACCATAGGGACTAAAATTTGATGATCTCATGAACATCAATGATAGCATTATAGGCATATAATGATAAGTGAAAGAACATCAAATTCAAGTCCCATAATACATAATGGGCCTCATAGAAACTCTGATTCAATACACATCATTAGATTAATCTTGCCTGAGAAAACATGGGTCATAGATTATGATCCAGGTAGTTGGACATCATTGGCTCCTACAATCATAAAGGGATTAAGTGAGCTCATGATTATTTAGAATTTAGACCAAAGTATAACATAAGTCCTTAAAATATAATAAAATTAAGACCTTTTGAATAATTAAAGTCATAACATAAGTTTTATCTTAAGGTTTTATTGTATTGATAAATACAATAAAAAACTTAGGGTAAAACTTAGGCTAAGTCTACATTATAATAAAAGGGACCAATTTCAATCCATGTTGATCTTGATCCATTGGATATTTAGCATCCATGTGTATGTAGATCATCGATCTTGATCTATGGAGCTGAGTGGGATTGGTCCCATGGGTTAAAGTATTAGGCATATCAGGTTAGTCTCACTTCATTCGATCAACTTCACCCAATTAAATGTGGGTTGTTAATCCTACAAACAAGTAAATGGTTTAAGTTAGGGCTTAGAGACATATAAGACTTAGAATAAAGTTTTAAGACTAAGGTCTTATTTGTGTTAATTAACATGAATGGGGCCTTAGGAATAAGACAATAATCTAAGTTACTAACATATAAAATGAACCCTATGTATAAAAGGTTAGACCATATTAAAATAAAAGGGGATAAAGGGCTTGGGATATAAAAGAGACCTAGTATATAATTTATAGACTAAGGTTTGGTCATGCTAAAAAACATGACTAAGCTTTAGTATAAAAATTTAAATAAGTCCATAGAATATTAAAAAGTTCATGCGTAATTTTATTCCCACCAAATTTGAATTCGATTGAGGGGTCTAAGCTAGGGTTTCTGAATGAGGGTTTCAAGAATCTTGAACATGGATTTAATTTGAATTCTAACTAACTAAAAGCTAGTAAACGATCAGATTAAGATAAAATCATATAATTATGAAACCCAAACATTGTCTGCCTCCCATGGACATATGTTAGACCTGTAACCTGAAACAAGAAGATGCAAAGTTAGCAAACTTTAGACACAGTTATATTAGATCCATGAACAAGTAGACCAACTAGAATATGGTGTGGATTATTTTTGAACACAAATAAAGTGAAAACATGATAATGATGTTCTAATCAAATAGATTTTAAATTTTAAAACATAAATTTGTATAATTTTAACATAAAGCTCCTCATTTTTCAAGAATGAAGGTATGTTTCCCTCAATAAAAGGGAGGGTTATTGGTAAGGAATCAATTGTGGTACCACCTAAGGATTCACTATCAGTAGGTGAAGATGCCTTAGCCTTGTCATGTATACTGATCTCATCTCTTGTAACATACAATAATGCATCTTTTAAGGTATTATTGTTATTGAGATGATGATTGACTAGTGCTTCCTTATCTTCAATTTGAAAAAGTTATTGTGATTAGTATTTTCCATTGCTTATAAATGAAAATTTTATAATTTGAAACAATAATTCAATAATAATGAGAAATCATAAAATTGAAAACCCTATATCAATCTAGGGTTTTAAGACCAAAGGTTGGGTTCACCAAATGTTTAACCCTAAATTTAGATATTAGGGTATCTAGGGTTGAGATTATTAGATTAGATTTTAATCAAGGGTGGTGAACTAATATAATAAGTAGGACAATTAATATAAAAATTAGACAAAAAATATTCTAAATTTATACAACTAAGATTTCTAAAAATAGTAAAGTATAACTTGTGATAGATATTTGAATAAACTATAAATAAATGATACTTATATAGTTTACTATGAAAATGTAGGTTTGAATAAGAATAGGTTGAAAGAGGACTTGATTATGATCCTAGAATAGTCATTAGATTCTATAAATATCCTTTCTATATCCCTAGATTCTTTCATTGGATATAGATAGTTGTATCGATGTAGGTGTATAAATCTATTATAAGTGTCTTGTACATAATATTGATTGGATCTATATGCGACCAATTAGAGCCTTATGGGTTTTTTATTATCTTTATTATGATGTCTTCAAATCATGCACATGGGATATTTCTATGTGTCAAATGATCAAACCCTATATCTTTACCCTTGGAGTTACTATGGAAAAAATGGGTTAATGGGCTCATGGTGTTGATCTAACTCCAAATACCCATCTATTAATGGGCACTACTTATGTAGTGTCAATAATTTGGACTCCCAAGACAAAAATTAACCCTTATAGCTCAAAAATTTCTCATATGTCCCTCTAAGATTGTATATGGTGATCTAGAGCTTGTCATGGTCTTCTAAATGTTCTTCTTGAAATTTTTTTTACCATTGTTTAAGGCTTCATTATATGTGCTAGGGGATGCTTGAGGAATCATCATGTGATATCATCTTATGAGTCATTAGGTGACATATTGGTCTTTATAGGTTGTACTTGGGTGAGTGTAAGGGTGTCAAGAGTCTTTTGTAGCCTAAAAAGTTACCTATAACTTGTTTGACAAAGTCAAGGTATCTTAGCATAAATTAAGGTATTTGGAGAAGTTAAGGTTTCTTGTTATTGGGAAAAGTATAGTCCTACTATGTTGAAAATAAGAGCACAAAATTAAGAAACCATGTAAAAAAAAAATTGCATCTACTATTCCATTTGACAAATTGTATATATATATATATATATATATATATATATATATATATATATGTTTTTGCTCTTGACTAGACAATAAACTAGTTTTGTAGCCGAGTCTCTTTATTCTAGCACTTGGTCTACTAGCAAACTAGTTTTCAAAACAAGTCTGCCAACAATGCTCGAAGGTTTTCATTGTTAGTTTTTTTCTTTTATTTTTTAATTTTCTATTTTTTTTTTAATTTAATTGTCTAAAAATAGATGACATGAAAAATGTTAGCCATATAATCTATTCATCTTCATATTTCCTATAAATGTGGCATGAAAATTTTTATATGTTGACATTCTTCAACATTAATTGGTGATAGACATTTTCTAATTCTACTGCATTCTATTGTCAAAGGTAAGTTAGGATAATTTTACAATTGCCTTGTAAATGTCATGGGTAGAAATTTTCATCTCTAGAATGACTCATTGTAATGAAATTATCCTACAAAAACCAGAAATAAACAAAACCTTTCCTAACAAACATAATATCAGCAATGTCAAATAAATATAAATGCCAACAATAGAATGTTAAGATGAATATTTAAATGTATATGAAATAATGTATTTCAGCCTATGTGAGAATGAATGATGGTTCAATAATTAACATTATTGAGAATGGGATTTTATTATGGAGAATAAGAACTTCCTCAGACAAGTTATATTATTATGTAAGTGGATATAGGTGTAGCTAATTCTTGAATAGGGATGGAAATGACTAGAATGAAATATCATCAATTATTTTTATTATCAATTATACTAAAAATACTAACTATTAGTTTTTATAGGGAAGATAAAATTACTTTGTTAAATAATTGGATAGAAACTAAAAACTGAAAACATACCTAGTGACTAAATTTTAGAGGTCCTTGGCTTCCTTGTTATAGATAGATTTTGCATACCTTCTCTTGCTGCTAAAAATTATGTTTTTTATGTACAACCTAGCCTAGATCTACATCATGTTAAGCAAGATTATTTATTATCTTCTTCTTTGGTTGGGAAATCAAAAGTGGAGGTTTTAGGGTGGCATCCCCCAATAGGATCAAGGAGCAGTTCCCCTTGCATGCTCCCTATCATGATATAGGGTGGGGTCAAGGGGTAGAGCTCCTTGAAGCTAGGCCTAATTTACCCCTTTTGTAACCATGAATTTTCATTACATTGAATATTTTTGGATGATTTCATGCTATTTGAGATAGCATGCTGACAACATGTAGTTCTTACTAATTTATAGCATCTACAACACTCATAAATTATTAAACACTCAGTCTCATTACTATATGTAAATTCAATATTCTGGGTTGCATGCTAGTCTAGAGTGGAAGGGAAGTTTGATTATTATTATTTTTATTTTTTAGACTATTGTCTTTTTTTTTAGTCACAAACTTCACATCCATGTAGACTAATAGGAAACACAAACATTTAGTACTAAGATTGAAATAATATTTTTTTTGAGTAATTCAATTTATATTTTCTATCAAACATTAATGCTATAGTTTAGAAAGAATTTTAAAAACCATAATACTTAGTGATTATAAAATAAAATAGAAATTAAAATATTTAAATCATCAAAATGCACATGTTAAAAAATAGTAATAAAATCAACGATTTTTTAAAACGGACCGTTAATGTTGAGATATTTGATTTGCACAAAATCTAGAGCTACATCTTTATGATGCCAAAGATATTACATGATGTGTTTGCACTTCTAGCGTGATCTATGTTTCATGTAGATTTTTATTGTTTTTGACTTATGAGATCAATTTGATTTATGTGGCTTATCCAAAATAACTTCCACCATGATTCATCAAAATGATTTTTTATGCATGGTGATATTACATGCAATATTTTGGAAGGCTGCATGAATCTCTCCAAAAGCTATTTTAGTCACGAAATAACTATAGCATAAAAGCTTTTAAAACCATTTATCACGTATAATAGTTTTGGTCACCCATACACATCAAAATGGAATCTATTTTATGCACAACTTATTGATAAAATTACAACACTTTACCAGATAAAATCTCTAAAATTTTAGTTAGAGTGATAGTTCTCTTTTAAAAAATCATATCAGTGCTGGAAACAAATTGTGCTTATCTCAAAGATCGAATACCTTACATAATTCTAGCTGGGGAGTCTTATTGTAGTAATTATATAGACTAAATTGCATACCATTTTAATTCAAAAAAGAGTGTTAGCCTACTTCTCGTTCCCTACAATGCCATCTCTTCAACTATCCTTTCATAAATTTTATCCATTTTTCAATTTTATTCACAATTGAAATCTGGCATGCAATCTTTATTTTGTTGGAAATTATATGTAATTTTCAACCAAATAGAAAACAAAAAAATATTTTTATTATAGGCATATAGGTATGAGGCATTTTAACATAGTCAGAGACCAATTTGGGAGTGGTTTTTACCTATTAATTAGTATGTAACTTTTTAAGATTCACCCAAAAATATATGTGATCCATTATATGTGGTTTTAGAAAAGGTGCAACTATATTTGTACAAGTTTCACACAACCATATATAGTCAATCTAACTAATTCTAAATGTAGATCATTCCCTAAATATGCATGTTAGATATAGAAGTATCTATTTTAGATTTATTGATTATGAAAAACTATAAAAATTCATGTACCAAACTATTTTCTCTATTAGTTGTTTCAAAATTTCATTTCCATCTTGCATCAACAATTAGATCTTCCTTTATGATGTTAGAAGTTGTTATTGTCTACACAACAATGTTAGTATTTAGGGTTTTTTTTTTAAATTTTTTTTAAATCTAACATCTAATTGTATAAAAATAAATTCTAATCTATGTCATATAAATTAAAAAATCCTAAAGAAACTATTAACTAAGTATCTCTAGTCACAAAATTTACAAAGAGATATTTCCTCTCACTAGGAATATCTTGGTAGACTCTAATCTCCTAATAACATCATGGGTCCCCAAAAATGGCACCGAAATGATATGTGTCATCAATACCTTTCATTTAATAATGCCAATATAGTGTTTGTGTCCGAAGGCTATATGCAAAAGTAGAAAGAGACCTTTGGCAAATGGTTTCTTCTATCACACTCCACACTTGTAGGATTGAAAAGCACACTTGTTGGAATTAAAAATCACACTTTCTAAAAGAAAATCACACTTGTAGAAAGTAAATCACACTTGAATAAATTAAATCACTCTTGCATGAAATTAAAACACACTTGTGGAAAGTAAATTATTGAATTGAAAATAAATGACAAACACATAAAATACCTACAAGTTTACAACAAACTATACAGAAACTAAATGTATACAATAATAAAGAAAAATAAGAATTTATAACAAAAATAATAATTATAGAATAAAGAAATAAAATAAAAATACATTGATCCATCTTCCATGGAATGAGTGGCTAGCTCATTCCTCAAAATCGGATTTATTTATAACATAGGTTTTAGATGGACTGCTCTGAATAATGAAAAGAGAAATTATATTTATTGATTGATTGCTTGAATGAATATACACTCGGGTGTGGAAGGTTGCATTTATAATTTCATGCTTCTAACCAACGCCTTATTTAAGTGTAACAACCTAGATACTCTAGCCTATCTCAATCTCCATAAAATATGGAGAGAGATATTTATTCTAATAATAAAATATATTACAACATAATCTAGATCCCCACCAAATATGAAGAGAGATATTTATCGAAATAAAATTATATAAACATATATTCAAATACAATCTATTATGAAAAATCTATACATATAAATCTATATATAGAAGGAATATATATGGAAACCATTCTTCATGATATTGGAACATTATAATACTCTTATAAATAATTCCTAAACAAGTCCTTAGTAGTTTTCTAAAAATCCATAGCAATTTTGGTGAAATCTGTAGCAAGCATGGTGAAATCCATAACAAGCTTGGTAAAATGTATAGCTTGTCTAATGTAATTTTTAGCTAATCTGTAGCAATCCTACTGAAATATGTAGCTAGTTTGTAGTAAGCCTATTGTAATCCATAACTACTGTAACAATCCTATTGTAATCCATAGCTAATGTAACAAGCCTGTTATAATTTGGAGCTGATGTGGGATTTTGTAGTAATCTTATAGGAGTCCATATTTTGATTAGAATACTAAATATTTTTGTATAAGACTTCAACTTCGTTATTCTTCATAATTTGAATCATTCTAAGAATATTATGAATTGTATATACACTCATTGACAAATTTTTATCAATAATTATTATAAATAGCTAACCAGTAGACAACAAGGAATTCTAAAGACATAACCATGATATATACTTACTATTTCATTCTAAATAAACTATAATTTCAAAAACTACATTTAGATTCACTTCTAATGAAAGAAAAAGGATGTTATTTTATAGATATAATGAGCCATTTCTATGGACTCATCATTACCATCGAGGCCATAGACATGTTTCCTCTTCTTTTTTCTGCTCGACCTCTTAGGCTTTCCTTGTAGTCTCTAACTATTGGTATAATAAATCTTATGATTAAATCATTTCCCCCATGAAGGTGGATCCTTGTGGTATTCTAAAAGGAATGGTCACTTATTGTTGTGAATCATTAGACACTATTCCCCCAAGGATGAGTAGTTGAAAGGTCAATGTGGAAGGTGAGAAAGGTAGGAGCTCATAGAGAGGTGTGGTGGGTGATTATGCCATGATGGATGAAGGTGAAGGAGTAAAGAATGATGCAAGTGAAGTGATTGACTTGGTAGCGGAAAATAATGTAATCTCAATGAAAATGGTGGAAGGCAAAGAGGAAGTGAATAATAATGAAGAATTGGAATGGAAAGGGTAAGTGAAATTTACCTTCTTCTTTTTTGGCTCTAGAGGAGGGGTGGAAGCTTGTGCCTCAACATTAGGCTGAGATGACCCTACCTTAGGCTACCTTGGGGTGGCTACACCTAGTGTTGGGGTGTTGTGTATAGAGAAGGTGGCTAGGAAAGAGGCCTCTAAATTATGGAAAAAAATTCCTCTTTTCTAGAGGGAGTATCATTTTCTTCTTCTTTGACTAAAACCTCTTATTATTTTTTAGTTGAAACCTCTTCCTCTACCTAAGCCTCTTCCTCATGATGATCATCCCAAAGGTTCTCAAATTTATTATCAGTGTCTAAGTCATCAAAATTGAGCTCTCTTTTTCCAATGTCTAACCTATATTTCCAATAGTCATCCATTTTTTCCTTGCTCCATCCCCTCTGGACTAGTTGTGCTCTTAGTCCATTTATCATATTCTTCATGGGATCAAAATCCCAAACTAGTTTATAAAAAGGCTCCCATGGTTTATGAGTGTCTGAATGGATCTTGGACAAATCTACATAGTGCTTGATATCATCCTCCATTGATGACCTTCACTCCTTAAAGTATGGTTGGGGCTAGTGTACGAATGGGGTGATAATATTCAAGGTGACTATGTTACCAGCTAAGTCATAGTTCCACTAGTCATTGATCTAGTTTAGGCCAAGCTCTACCAGTTTTAGCACAAGCAGGTGCTCCTACAACCTCTTCACTACTATAATGCCTCCCCTTAAAAAGGGTATGCCATACATGGTCTTCTTATTTTTACCCACCCTAGACACTAAATCTACCACATCGAATTGGTGATCTAAATCTAGGGCCAAGATTTTATCTGTAAGCATGTGTGGGAGTTACAATGGCTCCTCCTTGAAATCATAAACCCTGATAAATGTGAAATGGGTTTTGAAAAACTAGTCAACCAAAATATTATAGTTAGTGAGCCATGGTCTTTGGTGATTCATCATCTAAAAGTGATGGCCTCCTGACTGAGGTTGATGAGGATAAGAGATAGGAAGCACTCCATAAGCTTGTGATAAACTTGTGTGACTAAAAGAATGAGGGTCCATTTAGAGATGAGGATCACCATGTGAGGATATGTGCTCATCTTAGTTACATTGATTATGAATTATGATGAGAAAAATTGGGATATATAGTACAAGATTAAGTGGAGGAAGGAGGAATACCTAAAGGTATTCTGGGTTGATAAATTTTCTAGTTTATTGTGAATGGCATCAGTAATGTCATGTACAAATTCTATGTTGTAAGCTTTCTCCCTAATTATCATCTTTAAGTGGAAGACTGCACATAATTATAAATCATGGATGTTGGCATTCAAGTCCATTTTAAAAATGAACACTAGCATAAAAAGGGCATATTTAATGTCTTGTATGGCAAAGCTTAAGAGAGTAATGGATAGAGGATGCACCTCCATGTAATTTATATAAATAGTCAATTTTATGAAATTCTACTTATGAACACAAGTGTCCTATATATTTTTCTTGATTTATATGTTGTATATATATGTACCTAGGTCACTAAGGAGTTGGATCATCTTCGTCACTACATTGACACTGATGTCCACTTTTAGGTGGTTGCTTACAATAATGTTGGTATTGGAATCATATCTCTCCATCCATAAATAAATTATCTCTGAGCACAGGTGCATAAGAGGAATGATATACTGGGTTAGGGTAGAGCTCTATATCCTATAGCTGAACAACTTGAAGTCATTGTTTCACACCATTTTGAGCATGCAGGCATGGGTGCCCTCCCTTAGATTCTTCATGTTTTTGGTCAATTTGGGATCAAATATCCCATCTAAAAATTCTAGGACTAGTTTAGGGTCCCTAAAATTCCCCCTTGCAATGCTCTTAATGTTTGACACTATAGGTTTCGACTATGCGAAGATAGAAGCATATGATTTGCTTCCTAAAAAATGTGAGGGAAGGTCTCCATGACCACCTGACCTATGAGTCATTTGATTCTTGGGGTGGTTACTTCAAGATGAGGATCCAAAAGTATCCATCTTATAATTAAATAATATTCTTTGAACTTTGAGAAAAACACTGGATATTGGCTCTTACTATCAATTTCACACATAATCTTTGCTCAATTCATCACTCAATTCTCTTGGAAACTCTTAGGCATTTAAATGTTTGGCTTGATCAGGAGAGAGGTATTTATAAGCCAATACTTTGAGCATGATCATCATGCATCTCATTTTGAATTTGGGATCCCCATAAATGTTAAGGGCAACACACATGCTTGAAGAATTTCTCATAAGAGATTTACGATGATACTCATGGGGAATCATGCAATTGGGAGCATTTGACATTAATGGTAAGGGGAATGGGGTAGATAACCATCTATTAGTGGATGATTTAAAAATTAGGGGAGAAAAGGCATGGAAACTTGGCAATAGGATGAAAAACTTATACCAATGGTACTTATTTGAAAGGAACAACAATAAAGAAAGGAAACTAAAATAACAAAATAAAAACTAATTAACTATGTACAAGGATAGTTGATAAGTCAATTAAAGTGCTTCAAATGGATTTCATTAACTATAATCTCTAAGGCATTACTTTTTTCATCCTCTAACTCAAATGAATTACTCAACCTATTAACAATGATGTGAAAAGGTCCCTTCCATAGGGAATTAAATTTTTCATGTTGGCCCAGCTTCACAACCCTTTTATCATACCTTAAAACTAAATCTCCCATATTGAAGCCTAGGTCAGATACCATCTTGTCAAACCATCTCTTGACTACTTGCTATCAGGTGACCTCAATGTCATTGGATTATTCTCTCACTTCCTAAAGGCTGAGAAGTTATACCAACCCAGCTTTCATCACTCCATTCTCTACTATTTTGATAGATTTTAATAGCTACAAAGTGGGAATATTCATTGAAATGGGCATGGTCACTTATTTCTTGTATACTAGTTCATATGGGGATGTTTTCAAAATATGTTTGGGGGTAATTTAGTTATCCCATAGAGCTATATTCACATGATGATGCCACTCCCTTTATCTCTCGGCACCTATCCTCTTGATTAACCTTATGAGCTTTTTATTTATTTATTTGGCCAATCTATTTCCTTATGGGTAGTAGTTGGATGAAGTCTTAAGAAAGATGCCATTTTGAAGAATAAATTATAAAATATTTGAACCAAGGAAGGCCTTTGCATTGTTTAATGCCATCATTTTATGAGGGCTAAACCTTACCACTAGTTTCTTCAAGAAATTGAGTATCACATTTTTGATTGCCTCCTTTAGTGGGGTTACTTCAATCCACCTTGTGAAGTAATCCATTACCAAAATTATCCACTTATGGCCTATGTTATTGTGAGATTTACCATCCCAATGAAATCCAAGCCCCATTGCATAAAAGGTTTGTCAATTACAATCATATTTAGGAACATGGATTAATTCTTTTGTTTGCCCATGAAAAACTGACATTGATGGCATTTTTTCACCACTGGATTAAAATTTGAAAACATGGTTGGCCAATATCATCTTGCATGCATAACTTTGGTTGTGGTTATCTTTATTGAGAAATGTCCACCCGGAGTGGTAAAGTGCATATCCTATAGGATCTTCCTAGCTTGGTGGTTATAACTGTATTGGAGTAATTCCCCATCAAAGTTAATTTTGAAAAGGACTCCATGGACTAGCATATACTTGGCTCCTTTAAATCTATAGAATCTTCTTTTATGCATGGGAAGACCATTTGGATATCAGCCAGTTTGCATGAATCAAGTTCTATCATCAACCTAGGACCTATTAGTTTCATACTAACTCACTAGAATCATCTCTAATGCATCTTGTAATTCTATTAGGGCATTTGTACATTGGGCCAAATACTCACAACTCCCTTTTCCTTAGATCACCTTGGTTGGTCTAACCTCAATGTCATATTATAGGATCTTGGTGATCCAATTGGCTCTCTTTTCTATGAGCTCTCCCTCCATTATGTATTTTCAAATGCTAGGATGTAACATATATACCATTATATTACTTCCTGCCACTATGTGCCTTGAATTTTTGAGGCCTTTGATGATGGGAAAATCCTACTTCTCAATAAAATTATACTTAATCTCATACCAACATAGGGTCCTTAAATAGAAAGCAATAGGATGTTCACCCTTCCCTTCATCTTCCTTATGAGTTAATACAACCGCTAAGCTATGTTCACTACCATAAATGTACATAATAAAATATTTGGAGAAGTTAGGATTAACTAGCACAAGGGTAGTGGATATTTCTTATTTGATATTTTCAAAAGATATCCTCTCTTAGACAATCCATTTGAAAGCCTTGTCTTTCTTCAACATCAACATGACTAGTCTTTCTAGCCCTATAAAGTCATATATGAATCAACTAAAAAAATTAATATTTCTTAGGAAATATTGGACTCCTTTCTTATTAACTAACAAGGTTAGGTTCTTGATGGCCTTCACTCTATCTAGGTCAATAGATATGCCTTATTTAGATATCACATATCCTAGTAGGTTTCCTTGTGGAACACCATAGATGCATTTTTTGGGGTTAAGGGATACCTTAAACTCTTGACACTTTTGAAAAACCTTCTCCAAGTGATAAAAGTGATCGTCCTTTTTCCTAGAGAATACTTTTAGATCATCTAAATATATGAAGATGAATTTTTTAATTATGCCCTTAAAGGCTATGTCCATGGCTTGGTAAAAGTTGGCTCCTATATTAGAGAGGATGAAAAGAATCTTCGTATATGAGAAGGTTCACCACTTTGTAGTAAAAGTGGTCTTGTGTTGATCCTCTTCATTAACATATACCTAGTTATATCTTGAGAACCCATCCAGTATGGAGGACATTTTTGTGCCCACTACCATTTAGAGGATCTATTTCATGGAAGGAAGGGGGTAATGATCTTTCAAGGATGTTTTTTTCAAGTCCCTAAAGTTGATGCATAGCCTAATTTATCCATTATTTTTCCTCACTAGGACCAGGTTGGATACCCAAGTCAAATGTTTGATTGGTATATGATCGTTGAGTTGATCAATTTCACTAGCTTTTGAGCCATGAGAGACTCGATTGCTGGGTTAATTAGCCTTTACTTTTGTTGGATAGGCTTGAAGCATTCAATTGGGTTTATGGTGTGTTAGATGGCCTTTCAGTTATACCCTTTCAAATCATCATAGGTCTAAGCCATAACCCATTCATATTTATTGTAGAAGGATATCAATCGCTCCTTATCTTTTTGGGAAACTTCTTTCCCCACTTTTAGTTTCCTTCCTTCTCCTATGTCCAGCTCAGAGTAGTCACCTTTGTCTATGATAAATTTTATTTATCATTCATCACATAATAAAAATAAAATAAATTATCTAGGATGATCATCCCCTTTGGGAGTTTATTGGAATTTAGTTGCATGATCTGATCCTCATAAGCTTCTTCAAATCTTCAGCTACAACTACTCCACAAACTTGCATGAATAACATATAAACATTATAATTTGAGCATGGATCTCAAATACTTACCAATTTTAATCATTATCCAAGATGGTAGGTCTAATAATTACCCACATCACTTGTTCATTGGTCAGCAGGTCAGTCACCAGATCAAATTGGGAGCCAATCAATGCTATTTTATCCATTTGAGAATTCATGAACCTAGGGATACTTTGGATATTGAATACTTCAAACGCTTTAATAAAATCCCATATTTGATGGTAGTAATACCTCATGTGGATGTTTTTTATAGCTATGACTCCTTGCACTAGCCTTACTACTAGTTTGGAGTCTCTTAACAATTTTAATCATTTCACACCCATGTGCTCGATGAGGTTGAGGCCATAGACTAGGGCTTTATACTCAAACTCATTATTTATAGAGGCAAACTAGAAGAAAAAGGCCCTAAGGGTCTCCTTTCTAGATGGGGACACTAATAGAATACCATCTCTAGAGTCGATCTTGTATTTTGTACCATCAAAATGTAGAGTCCAAAAATTAGACTCATTTTTAGTTTCTTTGCTTTGATCCTTTTTTTTCTTTATGACCTTGGGGATGGCTTGATATTCATATTAGATTACATAGGTCCCAAGCATAGTGGCATAAAAATTCATGAATAGATCATTCTTGATGAATTCATTAATGAGGACTTCCTCCTCTAGGCTCTTGTTTTCTACCACTCTTTCTTCCTCAAGCATTTCTACATATTACATCTCTTTCTTGGAGAAAGAAGAATGTGTGGCTTTAAAATTCATTAGAACATCATCAACTATGCATTATGTATGCAGAATCTCAAAAAACACTTTCAATTTCAAGCCATATTTTGTCTTTAGGATTAAATGAGACCAATCCAAAGATAAATATCTACTTATCTTGGTAGTAAAATCTCATGACAAACATAACCTAAAGACTGACAAGATGTCTATCACCACAACTTCTTGGGAGACCATGATATTAGGACAAGAATACAAAGTTAAGGGAAGGGCCTTGATGAAACCTATGGTTTTAATTTTTTTCCCATCTAACTACATTACCCCTTTATTTCAGGTTTTGTATTGGAGTTGTAGTGCATCCATAATCTATTTGGGCATCATTGTGGTGCTAATGCCGAAATCAAGCATATAATTATGTAACAACTTGCCTGACATAATAAGAGTTAAATAAAATGGGGTGAGGTTTTTTAGTTACCTTCACATTGGATTTGATGAATGCATATGATGCTTGAGGTTGCATACTATTATTGGCTTCCTTTCCCTTATTTTGTGATATCTGTACATTTGGGATAGTTTGTGTAAATTTCTCTTGATATTCTAATGCTTCTTTTAGCAAATATTTTTGATTTGGGATATAAAATTCATCCCAAAGATAAATATTGGATGGATCCTTCTTCAATTATTCCACCACATTAAATGACCCTTAAAGTTAGACCTTAGGGTCTTTTGTCTTGTTTTATGTTATTGCACTTCGCTTTTGATATGTCAAAGGTGATGGTTAGGGTCTTGGAATTTTTTTTGAAAGTCACTTTAGGTATTATAAAGCCTTTTTGGGTCTTAATGGGTCTCTTCTTGGATCAGGTGTAATAATTTGATTAGACTTATAGGGCCTTTAGTGAAGGGATATCACTCACATAAAATGCATTTTCACCTTTCATCCAAGAAAAAATTGCATGATCTAAGGCTATCTACTATTCTATAAGGATATTCATTGCATTTGTGCCATTAAGATGACATTTTTAAAACCTGAGGATTGGTATTCATAAGGATATAAATTAGGTGTGTTGGCTTATCTTTGTTGCTCAGTAACCTTTTACTGCATATTACCTCTCAAGCAATTTCAAGGTATATGCACATCATTACATGGGATACACCATGAATTTGAGTCATCTACCAAGTTATTTTATCTAATGACTAATTATTTATTTAAATTTAGTAGGACTATTCCCAAAGGATCATGAACTAAGATGATTAGATTTGTAGGTCACACCTAATGGTTTGGTCCCTAATGATTTAGTGCATATTGATTAGGCCTTTACCTTTATTGATATTGATTATGATGATATGACGACATTCCATTATGGTAATTATAGTAAGGGGCTTCAGGGGAATAGCCTACTACCTTTTGAGATTTATGATCTCATTTGAGAAGTTCCACATGATGCTCTTCATGTCATTCATTTCTATGGCCATCGTGGATGAAGAGGATGCACTTGTTTGAGTAGGAAGATATACATACATGGAAGGAAATGTTTATGATGGGAGTGGGAATTCTTCCTATGGTGACATTAATATTTATCAGAACATGGGCATCAATGATCATGGGGAGAGTTTCCTAGCATCTATCAAATTATTTTCTGCTCTAACTGCTAAGTCATATGCATTTGGTAGTGTCTGGCCTCTAATTGATTGAATCATAACCTCTTTGTCTAAGTTTAAATACTTGAGGTAAAATACAATGTCCATACCTATGGGTGGTTGGGACACTATTGGGATTATTCACCAGGTCTTTTAGAAATTGGTATTAAAATCAATGATGTCCTCTTGTAGGGATCTTTTGATAGTGAGTAGCTACTACAGGAAGGATGAGCGGTCTACCTTCTCATTTAATCATTCAAAGAATCTATTATACAAGTTATCATAGGTGGTGATGGATTTTGGTGGAAAGGATTTATACTAGTCAAGAGCTTAGCTTTTGAAGGAAGTAGCTAGTAGTCTTAAGGCTACATTATGCTATGTGAAATAATGCACAATATAGACATTGGTGACATCTTGAATATGTTCTTCTACATTTTTGAAATCTTCCCCTATAAATTTAGGGAGTGAATTGAAGGTGTTAGTAAGAATATGATCCCATGTAACCAAGGATACTAGAGGGATGAACGGGCTACCACTATTCCATGCTACAAAGTTTCTTGGTGGTCATAGGATAGCCATTTATTGTGGTTGTTATGTTGTGCATGCTAGATCCTATAGTCCTTTGGTGTGTTGCAACTACAAGAAATGGTAGTAAAAGGCTTGGATTAATTATTATATGTGACCTTGTAAGGGGATTATATCTCATAAACTCTTAATTCTAATCAGGTAGACTAGTAGTCATGTCCCATTGGATGTGTCAAGAAAGAAAAACTATATATGCCTAAAACTCTCGCTCTCAGTGAATAGTTTCCTATGGGAAGTTTTACAAGTGTGGGATGAATATGTGATATATGAAGCAAAATTTAGGGTTTTATAAGCTATATATTTAAATTAATTAGGTATGAAAATGGGAAGGAGTAATTACAAATAAAAATAAAACAAAACTAAGGTGATGCACCGAGATATTTAATATATCCACCTAATATAACATAAAATAACTTAAACCATTAAAACCATAGATAATTTAAAAGGTAAAATTCATGATTTAATTCATGTAACATAAACAAAATATAAGAATATATAAGTAGAGAAAATAAACAATAGACAACAATGATTTCCACTCAATTTGACATAGAACACCACATCCTCTTCATTGTTAGTTAGAGAACAAAATACTAAAGGCCCAAAGGCACACTATATAATATTAAATCCTTCTTATGAGGGGTACCTACTAAGGTCATGAAATTAAAATAAACAAATATTGTTATTTCTATTCCAAAATTAACTATTACAATGGTTTCTCTCCCATAATAGTAGGAATAATTTCTATTATCTAATGTGTCAGGAAAGAAAAACTATTTATGCCTAAAACTCTCACTCTCAATGAATAGTTTCCTATGGGAATATTTATATAGGCACAATGGCCTCATGAACAAACAACACTTGGGACTAGACACTCATGCTTGTGATGAGGCCATTATAATTGAATGGGGAGATTTGAATCATGAGTGTAGTTGATCATCAAAATAATAGATATGGCACAATTATTTATGCCTCATGATCTCCATGACACTTAGAATAAGCATTGTGGTGATGTGTATCTCCCTCAAAACTACCTCTAGAATTATCATTAGAAATGGGGCCCACTTCCCTCAGCCAATGGGGCTACCTAAATCTCTGACTGGAAAAAAATTTATCTTGACGAGTAAAATAATGACACATGGCACTCTAAGGGGTGAGAAATCTCCTTAAAATCCCTTTTATCACCTTTTTAAATAACAATGTGTGGGGCTAACACATGTAAAGTTGGCACTGCTCTTGGGGAAGTTGAGAACTCCTTTGCAAAGAATGAGTGTGGGGGGTGCCACATGAAAAGTTTGCTTCCTCTTCATTATAACTACACCATGGGTCCCACCCATTATTTCATTGGATAATGGCATTGCTTGAAATTTTGACAAAAGAAAACCTACCTTGGATAATCATCATGATACCACATGTTGAGTTGACATTACTCCTAGGTGATCCAAGAGCCTTTTTTGAATAATGAACATTGGGATGCCATGTGGAACTAATGAAATGAGTTGAGACTTATCCAAAAATAAAAAAGAGGAACCAAGGAAAGAGGAAGACAATGCATAAACCACTGAACTCACCAAGTATGTCCATAATGAAAAGGCTAACTAACCCAAAATCTCCAAATGTGGATTACAATCCATAGGTCCATAATTCACCAAGGCATGATTGTAGGAAAGGGTCTTCTTCACTTAGGGGTTTATTCCTTTAGTAACATCAACATGAGTCTCTTACGTATCTCTTCTGGATTGGTAAGCATGCCAAATCAATGTAGATATAATTTATCACCCTTTTTCAACCATTTTGTCTAAAATTATTTCCCTAAAAAATGGTGTTCTTAAGCGATTTGACTATGATACCTACCCAATGGAACCATAAATGACACATTTTTTGCCATTAAATTCCATTTCATATATGTAAATAAAGGAAAAATATAATTTTTAACCATTTCTTTCTTGATGGTTATTGTTTAATTACTAATAAAGTGTAAGTGATATCTAATGTAATGCTAGAGATAAAAGTAAAATTTGATAAGGTCCATATGGAGGTTGAGCACCTTTAGTCTCTATTGGACCATTGAAGGGGTGTTCCATGTGCAGTTAGTCAAGTTTTTAAATATTCTCTTTATTGATGGCCTCTTTTTTAGGGCCATGGTTATGGAGCTTGTGGTAGGCATCATTCACAAATTAGGTGATGAAGTCCTTTACTACATTTGTGACATCCTTCCTTTGGAATAGATCTTATGGTGACATATATGTGTTCTATGTCATTAGTGAATAAATGATTAGATATCAAGAGAAATTCTTCTATCTAGCCTTACCAATTTCTTTGTCTAAAAGATAATTAAAACAAAAATAAAACTATTGATGAGTGTATGCTCATTGATAAATCATTGGGATCATAAAATTAATGATCCTTTACCTCTACCCTCTACTCATATGATCTTATATTCTTATACATTGATGTTTGATTTCTTGATGGATTATTTATCTTGTTACATATTATACTATAATTTTTTAATTAAAAATACATTTAATAACATTTTTTAATTTTAATTAAAATTATTTAACTCTATCTTAATCCATAAGATTTATAATACTATGAACATTTCTTATTTGTTATAATTACAATTTAAAAATAGGTCAAAAACATTTGAATGTTTTTTTTAAAGACTAAAATACCTCAAAGCCTCAAATGCATTTTCACTGGGAGGAATTTTCTTGTAAGGATGGATTTTATGTTGTTAATTTTGATTAGGACTTTTTATGTTTTTTTTTTAGTTATCATTTATTTTGAAGATTAGATACATAGAATCAACTTTTAAAGTGTCTATTTACTTGATTAAAATGGATCACTATATATCAATCTATAATAAAGTGTCAATTTGTTTTAACATATGAAAATTTATCTTCTGAATTTTCTTTGGATGTTATTAAGTTACTAATTTCATATATAAATTGATGTAAACTTGTTTTCAATTTGGTTATGAATTTTTTTTGTTGAAGAGATTTTTTATGGTGTTGAATTTAGTGTTATAAAAAAAAAAGTATATTTTCATTGAAGAGATTTTTTATGGTGTTGAATTTAGTGTTATAAAAAAATAAGTATGTTATTTATTTAACTTATTTATATTTATGAAAATAACTTGAAATTAATTTATAACCAAGCTTAAAACAATAACCATAAAACATAACTTATAATATGAACTCGTAATATTTTTTATGTGATAAAAAATGAAAATAAAATTTCAAGTGAATTAAATAATTAAATAAATAAAAATATTATATAACACAGAAAACATAATATATACATTATCAAAATTAATGAAAGAAAAATTAGCTTGAAAATAAGGTTGTCTCCTCTTAAAATATATGAGGTTATTATATTAAACAACAATATATCTTTCTTGATTTACATCTAAATCTACGTGATCATTTTATAAATTCCCCTTAGACATCTTATTACAACACAAAAATCTCCTTTGAATGATTATATAATCACCCTCAAAGACTCTTAATTAATCAATACATGATGTAAAAATTATCGCAAAAGACTAAAAAAAAATAATTTAATTCAATAGTTAAGATTTTGATTAACTTAATTTCTAATCTTAATAATTAAATTTATTTTATATTTTAATTAAAATAATCTTGCATATGAACAATTTTTTTAATGATTTAGCAATGAGTTTGAGCCATCCCAAATAATTTTATTTTTGTTATAAAAAAAGAAAGACTTTATCGAGACTCAATCCATCATATTTACATAAGTTACAATTGATATCGACCAAAATTGGACACTAATATGTTTAGGTTACATGATAATGCCAAAATTTTGAAGCTTTTTATTTTTTCATATTAACTTTCTTTTCAAACTCTTGTTTGAAGCATTTGAAAGATACTAAGGATAACGATTCATTGTTAGAGGTGAGTAAGTGCACAAAGTTGGGAGACAAAAAATGACCTATTCATAGATATGTTTTTTTTTTGAAAATTCAAAAATATGAACTTTTGTAGATAATTTGAAATGAATACATTCAAAATTTGAAAATTGTATAAGAACATGAATTTTAAAATTTTTAGTTTAATTTCTAAAACACTAAGCTTTATAAAAAATGGTTAAACAAAACTGGGTCAAACATCTAAAATTTTAAGAGGAACTCCTATTTTTTTAATAAAATAGAGTCGATAGAGGTCTGTGCATCCCACCATTTTTCTAGCATCATTTAATATTGTTTGAAACTCTTTGGTGAATATTTACATAAGATCTTCTAGTTTGTGACATATATTTTTTCAATGAATATTTTTATAATAATTTTGTAAATAAATAGATACGAAAAATTGATAAAAAAAGGGATAGTCAACTACACGGCCACCCTAACTACCTCAAAAAAATAAAATTTGGTTTTTTTTTCTAATGTATGTAAAATCAGACCTAGTTTATGATCATATAATTTACTTTGTACTTGAATCAATAAAATATAAATTACATAAACATGAATAATTATATATATATTTGTAGCATGTAGTGGCTTAAAAAAAGTATAATTAGAAATCAACATAACTTGAACTTTTAAAATAGTTCAAAAATTATAAAAGATTCTTTGAAAATAATTTTCAATATATTTTTTAAGAGGATAAAATATATTTTTGATATCAACGTTCAAATTAATAAATATATTTATTGGTATTGGGTGTATAAAATGAATTGATCTTCTTCAATTTCATTTAAGGACATGGATACTCAATCAACAAAATTATTAATATTAAGTGTTTAAATAAATTAAATCTTTTTCAATTTATTGTTCAAGATATATATTTTGCTAAATTTTAATTAAACCGTAACTTAACTTCATCTTTTATTAATATTCCAATTAAATTATAACCTAGTTGATGAAGCATCTTTGTTTTGATTCTTGTCACTTTCATTTTTCTAATAAAAAAATATAAAAGAACATACTAAATCAAGAACTAAAGTACATAGATTTATTCAAATTGTTGTATGTATAGTAGAAGTGGTAAAATCCCACTTGTAAAATGTTTGATAAATAAAAGAAACCTCCTAAAATTAAATTTCTTAAAGTACCAAAATTAAAATCTTTAGAAATACCAAAATAATTTTTTTAAAAATCTTTGTAATAAAAGAAAAAATATGGCATCATTGATTTTATTGTATGTACATGGTGATTTTATCAAAATTAAAATCTTAAACAAAATTAATAACAAAATAAAAAATGTAGTGTTATTGATTTTACTATATGTACATGGTGATTTTATCTAAACATGTATAAATTTGATGATTCATTATTTATATTTATTCAACTAACTTTTAATTGAAGAGTATTTTTATAATTAACATGACATCCATAAGCAATAGTATAGAAATTAATGTCGTAGATGATGTTCAATAGTTTGAATTTATATTTAGATAGGAATCTTAGATCAACCACATTCATAGGGCCTGACCTCAAGATGGTTCTGATAGTACAATGCTTATGGTCAATGCTATCATAGAATCTCATGATTCCTCTCATGAGTTGCTATAGTATTTGGGTTTTCAGGACAAAATGTCACTTTTGTCAGATCCAGTACCAAACCTTTTGAACATATCTTATCTAGCTCAAAAATTACTAGACCCTAGCCACTCAAAACCCTCATGGGATGACATGGTCAAAGGATTAGATTTGGTGGGCCATGTCCCTTTAGGTAATCAAATTTTCCCTATTGATGTAGATAATGAAACTTTTATCTTATTCCCAAACACCATTGTGGAATAGGCTGACATGGATCTCACCAAATCCATTATTTCAAGAGTCAATAGGTTTTGACCAAACATAGATGCTTTCTAGAAATGAGATAAAGAAATATGAAAATCGAAGGGTCACTTGGAGGTCATTGTGTTCTCTAGAGGTTTTTTCCTTGCTAATTTCTCCCTTCAAAAAGACTGCATCAAGGCTCTTTCAAAAGGCCCCTAGTTCATGGGAAAGGTAAGCATCTCTATCAGAAGATGGAAGGCTAGATTGAGTCTCAACTCCACTACCATGGATGACATTCCCATGTGGGTCCTCCTACCTAAGCTCCCATGATAATATTGGAACCCAAAATTTATTAATGGGATTGCTAGATCCCTGAGTTAACTCAACAAAATTGATCTAGTGACTCTCTCTCATTGAAGAATGGTTACTACTTGTGTTTAAATTTTTTGCTAGCCAATAAGCCCCTTCTCCATGATATCAAGATAAAATCTATAAACGGTGTTTAGACTCAAAACATTTTTTATGAAAATAATGCTATCATCTATTCTAAATGTGATGTTCCTAGATACATGCTTCATGACTACCAAAAAAAATGACATCTTTCAGAGGACTCCTCCATACTCACAGAGAAAGTTGAAGCCTTGAAGAAGGATTCCTATTTAGACTAACCACTAAGAATTGGATCCCCGTAAGCACCCCCAAGGACTCCAACTAGTAATCCTAATATTTCTCCCTTCATCAATCTTAATAAGAATTCTAGTTCAATGTTTGTTGTGCCTAAGTGGGCCTCTATTTTGGTCAACCCTATCTTACAGCTTCCTCTCGATCTCTAGTGACACATTTTTCTTTTGATGGGTCAAAAGGTATAAAATGCTCTAACCCTTTCACCCCTCTTTTTTCATTACCTAAATCTGAGCCTTCGAGTGCTCCTAGAATTATAGGTTTACCCAATCCTACCCCTTCCATCTACCCCTCCCCTCAATCTTAATCCCCCCTCTTGATGCTATTTCTTCTCCCTTTGCCACATCTCTTCATTTACTTCTCACTTTTCCCCTCTTCATGGGTTTCCCCCTCCTTTCTCCCCCATCCCCTATCAACATGATCCCCCCTTCTCCCCTAGCTTTGACCTTCCTCTTCCTTTTTTCTCCCTTCTCAATTCCTTTCCACCCTCCTTTTCCCCTCTAAATAACCTGCCTTTCTACCCTAGTTTCCCCCCTCTTCCTCTTCTTCCCACCCCCTCCTCCCCCTCTTAGAGTCTTCTCAATCCCTTGCTCGAAAGAGTCCTCTCTTTGCTACCTTGGGCAACCCCTCTCCCCGTCCCCCTAGGGAACCCCCCTCCCCTTCCTCCCTGTATCCCCCTTGATCAGTACAGAAGTGAGATAATGCTCTGATTCCATTTCTCACTCTTGATACCCCCTTTAGATGAAGGGCTTATTGTTTGTCCTAAATCCAAAAGAGGTAGAAGAAAGCCAACCTTGGGGTTACTCCTAAACTGGTTGGCAAATCTCCTAGAAATTTGGAAACTATAAAAGAGATTGCTAATGGTTTTGAGAAAAATATTAAGGTCCAATGAGATAAGAAATGAAAGTAGTCTCATGGAATTTTAGGGGTTTAAATAACCCTAATAAACAAAGGACTCTTTGAAATATTGTAAAAGTGTCAACCCCTCTATTTTGCTTATTTAGGAAACCAAAATGTTTGATTCTACTCTCAAAATTAGTGTGACAAGAATTTGGAAAAATGCCCATGTTCTTGCCTTAGAATCCATAAGTACATCTAGAGGTTTGGCTATCTTTTAGAATCCTAACACTCTAAAAGGTGACTTGCTTTGAAAATCCTCTAACCAAATCTCTATCTTATTCACTGACATTATAACTAAGGATAAATGGATTCTTAAAAATGTTTATGCCCCTAACTCCAAATCTATGAGAAATCTTCTATGGAAGGCACTAGTGGATTTTTGAAAGAAATAAATTAGTTAGAACTAGATTATGGTGCATGATTTCAACACTTCCATCACTTTGGGGGACAAAAAAGGTGGTCTCATTAACCTTACTAATAGCATGTTGGAATTTAATAACTTCATTGAAAACAAGGGTTTAGTAGACATGGACCTCAATGAAATCCCCTTTACTTGGTCCAACATAAGGTTAGGAGAAAAATTGATCCAGGTCCACCTAGATAGATATATGATCTATTTAAATTAGGACATCCTTTTTTCTAGTAGGCTTTCTTCTCTACCCAAAATTGGGTCCAACCACAACCCCTTGATTTTTGAAGCAAATAAATTCTCTAAGCCCAAATATTTCCCTTTAAAATTTGAAAGAATGTGGATCCATCACCCCAAATTCACTGACTCCTTGAAATAATGATGGGAAGAACCTTTTTTTTAGATCAACCATATTCATCCTCACAAAAAACTCAACTTCCTAAAAAATAAGCTAAAAATATAGAACAAGGAAGTCTTTGGTGACATTTTTCTATTAAAAAAGGCCCTTAAAGGAGAGATTTCTATTATTAGATAAATCAATGCCTCCAGGGATTAAAATGAGCACATGGTTGTTAAGCAAAAATACCTATGTCATTTTCACAAACTAGAAGCAAAATAAGAGGCCTATTGGAAACAAAAATTTAGATGTTTATGGCTGTAAGAAGGAGACAAGAACACAAAATTGTTCCATCATTTAGCTTCTAGACACAAGATTACTAACATAATCCCCCAGATACAAATAGAATATGGAACCATTAACAAGGACAAAGATGACATATCCCAACATATTATTAATTTCTTCAAGAACCTTCTCTTGGAGGATGGCAAACTAGATAATTCTTTGGTCTCTTTTGCACTATCTAGCTTTGACAAGGTCTTCTCAGCTACAAACAATGCTTCCCTCACCTAAATACCCTTTGATGAGGAAATCAAAATTTTTATATTCCTTATGGATGGCCTCAAGGCACTTAGACCAGATGGATTCCCCCTTTCTTTTTTCAAAAATTATGGGACATGATTCACTTGGAATTCAATGGAGCCATCAATGAATTCATCCACTCCAAATCCATCCTTAAGGAAATTAATAATACATTCTTGATACTAATACCAAAAAATAAGGAGCCTATAACAACACATAAAAAATGTGTTCCTCCATCCTAGTCAAACACATGCAATCCCTTGTCAACTCAATCATTGGGGAACAAGAGGGGGCTTATGTAGCTGGCAGGCAAATTTTTGATGCTATTGTCATAACTCATGAAGCTATTCACTCATTCACCAAATATTTCGGATAGGGTATGTTGCTTAAATTGAATATGTCAAAGGCTTATGACCATGTTTCTTGATACTTTCTATTCCAGATTCTAGAAAACCTCAAGCTAAATCATGACTCCCAATAAATCAGTTAAAATTGTATTACCACCCCTAAATAATCCATAATTATAAATAAGGTCCCTAAAGGCTTTTTCCATGCCTCAAGAGGTTTAAGATAGGGAGACCCTATCTCTCCATACCACTTCATCATCTTAGCTAAAACTTTGGGGAGAAGTTTGAGATGAGCATATAGCCAGGGACTAATTAAGGGGGTTTTAATGGCCCAGAATACTGATCCTATCACCCATCAATAGTTCATCTATGACACTATAACTTTAGGATATTCTTCAACTAGGGAAGCCAAGAACCTTAATTTTATCCTTAAAAATTATGAAAAAGTGTCCAACTAATGCATAAAATTTCAAAAACATTTCCTCTTCTTTATCAATACACCTCCCTCTCAACATAGAATAATTTCTAAAATTCTAAAATACCAAGTGGGTAACTTACCGGCTAACCACCTAGTCATTCCTCTCTTTGTTGGTAAAATGGAATCCCAACTTTGAAACCCTTTGATTGATCACATTCAAAGGAAATTACCATGCTGAAAGGGTCATCTCCTTACCTAGGTGAGGAAATAATAGTTTCTTAAGGAATCCATTCAGAATATTCTTATATACCTAATGTCAATCTTTAAAATACCATCAAATGTGGTATCCAAAATTGAGAAATTACAAAATAAATTCCTATGGAGAGGCACTAAATAAATATTTAAATTTAATCTAGTTGCATGTGAAAAACTATATATCCCAAAAGCTAACAGAGATTTTAGGCTGAGAAGCATAAAAACTATGAACAAAGCTTTATTAGCTAAAATGGGTTGGCAAATGATGAAGGAGAATGGTGAATGGACAAGAATCCTCAAGACTAAATAACTAGGAGGGGAAGAGGGCCCCACTGATAGATCCACCTTTTAGTAGGATATATCTAGCTATAAAAACCTCCTAAAGAGCATCCTTTGGAAAATTAGAAATGGTGAAAAAATAAACTTTTAGGAAAATGCTTGGATATCCCTCATCCCCTCTCAACCCAAGAGACATGGGTAGGGTGGTATGGATAGTTCAAAAAGAGATGGGGTTCCAAGTTAAAGGATTAATAGGAAATTAGAGAAGGAACTAAGTGTTGGAAGTTCATACCCAGTGATGAACTTCCCTTGGAAGAATATCAAGCCATCCAAAACCTCAACCAGGTTTTAAACTAGACTCACATTCTGTCTATTCAGAAGGAGGATTATTTTGTCTAAAAAATAGAAGATAACAACTCATATTTGGTATCCTCGGGACATGCCATTAAAATCAATTTGGAAAACAACTAGGACCATTAGAAAAAATTATAGGTAAAGAACCTAATACCTAAGGTCAACTTCTTCTATTGGTTATTAGCACAATTTTTTTTTTGATTGTCGATAACTTAGACAAAAGGGGACCGATTGTCCCACATAGATGCCCAATCTGTCGAAGTGTAGAAGACTCTACTCAACACTTTTTTTTGGAATTCCTCCTCAACTTGTCTTTGTTTAACATCTTCTTAATCATCTCAACATGACTTGGGTCAAACCAAATAGTATCTTGGACCTCATTATACAATAGAACCCATCATGGAACATTCCCTCCCTAATCTTCCTTTGGTGCTTCACCCTTCCTCACTAGTTCTAGTGCATTTGGAAACTTTGTAATGACTATTTATTTCATAATAAAAATCATTTGTTGAAGAGTGTCTTCCCCCACCTATGTTGATCCATTTATAAAAATTGGAAGGCTTTCCCTCCCAAAGATAAAGAGCTTTCCCCCTTAGCCCAACTCATTCTAAAAAACTAGGATCTTCAACAAGTCATTTATTCTTCCACCAAAGACTTATTTTGCAAACAAACTAGCTAGAAGTTCCCCCCTAAGGGGTGGGTAAAACTAAATTTTGATGGGACCTCAAAGGTAAAACCAAGTCCTACAGGTGGAGGAGGCATCATAATAAACTCTAAAGGAGAGATGTTGGTGGCTTATGCGGGTCCCACGGGTAAGTAAACAAACCATCTTAGTGAGGCTAAAGCAGCCCTCTAGGGTATCCAACTAACATATAACACCAACTAGAATAGAATTATTATAGAGGGGAATTTTTTCAACATCCTAAATTCCTTGGAAGGAAAGACTATTCCTTCATATACTATCAAGGAGATCATAGATGATGTGAAGCACATTCTACAAAGCATATCATAATTCCAAATAACACATACCTATAAAGAAGGAAATGGGGTGGCCAACCTCCTCACCAGTATTAGAGTGGATCTCCACTATTTAAATAACTATTATGATGAATGTAGCATCCCCACTAAGGTGTATAGTGTCATCTGCATGAAAGATACTAATGAAAATTAAAATTATTATCCCCTCACATGTGTAACCCCTCAACTTAAAGGGGTAAATCCTGATTATATAGATTTACATTGATTTTGAGGTAAGGGGATGCAATTATGTTTATGTATCTTTGATGGGTATTCTCTCCCATTCAAGCCCTAGCCATTTAAATCTATTGCAAAACTATCAGCTCTCCCTCTCCATCCATTCAATTATAGCAACCATGGGCAACAACAAAGATCTATTAGAGCCCACATCTTGTAAATAGGTATAAGAATAGAAGAAGGTTTGGAAGAAACTCAAGAAGTGGGGATTACAAATTTTATGGAATGAATTACCAAAAATAATGCCTTGGTGGTCCATGACTTCATTACTGTATGGACAAATAAGAAGGTCACCATGTGGGAAATATCCATAAATATCTCAAAGGAGTTTATAGGTGATGCCATGGGCATGCCTTATGCTGGAGATAAAGAATTCAAAGACCTATCTAAGAAGTAATCATACCTATAGTGATTCTTTAAAATGAATGAATTCATGTAAATAGATAAGAAAGGCTTTCCTTGTGCTAACCTATTGTGCTACTGACTCGATGTCTACCTTTAGGTCATGAGGTACATGACTCTAGAAGGTAATCACACCTTTATTTTTTCACACCATTTCCTTCTGTTTAATCACTTCATTGGGTTTAAAATTAGTCTCCCTTATTTTTTTCTCAAGTCTTTGGAAACCATTGTTCTAATCCATTAGGTCAATGACACTAACCCCATCCTCCATCAAGGTCTTATCATTATACTTGTAAAACATGACCAGACACTCCTAGGTTGGAAGGTTCCCCTGAGAGGATCCTCTTCTAAGGACTCCTCAGAGGAGTACCCTATAGAGGGATCCCACCCACCTCTTGAAAATTCCCCCCAAAATAACTTATCTAATTCACCTTAATGACCTACCCCTCAATATTTAATTCATCCCCAAGTCTAAACCCATTTAAATTGGGACTCCCATGACCTCAAATTGGAAGGGCAAGGTTATTGTAATGGAAGAATTTGAGAAGAACAAACAAATGCTAGAAAACTTAAATTCAAAGTTTTAGTAGGTAGCATTCAACCTGGTAAAGCTAATCCAATATTGGAATGAGCTTTACCGAGTGGTAGAGGCTACTGTTCAAACTTTCATACATTCTACCCAGCCCCCTCCCCAATCCCCTATTATGAAATCCCCCAAGGTCCTAAAATCTCCCTAGGTTCCTCTAGGGGGGTTCCCCCTAAGAAAACCCCTTTGTATGTAAAAGTTAAGAAGTATCCTAGGATGAAATTTCTTGAAGAAGCAGCTCAAGGCCTCAAGAATCACACCCAATCTAAGGTTTTAAGAGACAAACCCACTATTTTGATAGAGGATAGTTTTGCTACTAAAGACACTTAGGAGGGTCCCTCCACCTAAATCCACTTTAATTTTATGTTTCCTATTTTCACTCTACATTCTAGGGTTTCCTTTTTCTCATTCAACCCTTGTGGGCTTGTTTAAACTATTGTGTTTCACTCTAGTGCTTCTAGGTCCTTGTCAAACCTAGTTTTACCTTATCAAATAAAAATAATGACATCATATTTTTATATGTTTGGAAAGTTTAAAAAAAATTATATTTATTATTTATTTTTTCTAAATTTAACATTGGTTGTGTAATTCAAAACTCAATTATAGCCATTTTAGCATGCACATGGTAATCTTATCTAGTTGTACAAAGTTGATGATTTATTATTTATAATCATCAGCATTTTATAATTAATATGGCATCCATATTTTCATGTATATTTGGAAAGTTTAATAATATCTCAAATGTTTTTTAAGATCTCTTAATTTAACATTGAATGTATAATTTAAAACTCAACTACAACCATTTTGGCATGCACATGATGATCTTATCTAAGTGTATAAAATTGATGATTCATTATTTGTATTCATCTAACTTTCAATTAAAGCGCATTTCATAAAGGTCCATATTTTCATATATGCTTGGAAAGTTTAATAAGAGCTTATATTTATTATTTAAAATATATAAGTTTAACATTGAGTGTACAATTCAAAATTAAATTATAGCTATTTTAGTAGTTTATTGTTTTGACATTTAAAATATGATGTCAACCATGGTTTTGTGTTTAGCCATCAACTTGAGTCTCTCATGTATCTCTTTTGGATTTGAAAGCATGCCCAATCAATGTGGATATAAATTCTCACCCTTTTTCAACCATTTCATCCAAAATTATTTCCTTGAAAAATGGTGTTGTTAAGGGATTTGACTTTGATACTTACCTAGTGGAACCATATACGACACATTGGTTTCCATGACATTAATTTTCACATATTAAAAGAAAGGAACAATATTATTTTAAGCCATTTATATAATGATGGTTGTTGTTTAGTTACTAATAAAGTGTAAATGATATCAAATGTAATGCTAGAGATACAAGTGCAAGTTGAGAAGGTCCATATGGAGGTTGAGCACCTTCAATATCTATTGGGTCATTAAAAGGGTGATTTATGTGTAGTTAGTCGAGTACCTCAAGATTATCTTTAATAATGGTCTCTTTTTTTAAGGCCATGGTTATAGAGCTCATGGTAGGCATCATTCACATAGTAGGTAATGAAGTCCTTTGCTACATTTGTGACATCCTTCCTCTAAGATAACTTTTATGGTGATAGATATGTGTTCCATGTTGTTTTAGATTAAGGTAAAAATAGGTTTTGAAGGGACCCTAAAACCCTATAACAGTTAAAAAAGACAAAACATTACCGTGCATCAGGATAAGCAATCCTTAAACCTACTAAGAAGTAGCAACAAGAACAGGTTATACAGAGACAACCTCAGAAACTAGTTTGTAATCATCCCCCTAAAGTCCCAAATAAAGATCTAATATCTATCTTTTAGGGGTAAAATCTAGAATAGTTGCCTGCCTGCCATCAGCAATATTCTGCATACTTTCTAGCTCTCTAGTTTTCCTAATGGGTCTTCTTCCTAGTTTATCAGGTGAACCAACATCCAGTTTAACCTTACTATGTTGTTCATCTCTTTTTCCATATTTAACCATATTAGAAGCAACATGTTTTGCCTTAGTATGCTGGTCTTTTTTGCTGCTTCTTGTTTCTACCCCCTTGGTATTGGTTTCTTTTCAGCCCTTTTTCTTTGGTTTAGAATTTGCTTTAAGTTTTCTCCATTATCATACACAGGAGGCTCATTCACAGGGGATTCATTATCATCTAGGATCTCCTTAGACTGATAAAAAAGGTCTCCTTCCTCTAAATTTTTTCCATCTTCAGCCAAGAATTCACCATCCTCTAGCATAGTTTTATCAACAACATCTCTCCATCGATCTTCTATCCTTTGGTAGGAAACAATTTGGTTTGATAGATCTGTCAAGTCTTCTATTCTTTGTACAGGTATTATGGATTCTGGTTGCAGCCCATTTCCTTCTTTCACCAAATTTTATTCCTCAAGAGGAAGCTCTTTATCCACCTCAGTATTTTTGACATTAGGATCTTGAGAAGAAAGTTCTTTTTCCACCTCAGCTTGTAGAGCTTCAGCATCTTCATTATTATGTTGTTCTTGTCGATGATCTGCATTGGGTTTCCAAACTTTCCTTTGCTACATCTTGGTCTTACTCCCTTCCAGAACACTACTAGAATGATATTTACTTTTGTAAGGGTAGTTTCTGACCAGATGCCCCTGTTTCTTACATGCATAACAAGAGTTGGGCAAGTCTTCAAAAAAGATCCTTTGAGTTTTTTTTTACCAAACTTTGATATTAGATCCACTTTTTCTGGAAGATGATTCAAGTCTACCACTTTTACATAAAGTCTGGCACTTTGAAGTTTAGATCTGGTAGCTGTTGTATTATCCACTGCCACAAGTTCACCAAAAGAACTGGCATTTCCTTTAAAAATGTCCTCATGCCAAAATTCTAATGGGAGGCTAAGAAGTCTTACCCAGATGGGAGTGGATAATAAAAATGAATCTGAGAGATCCATGTTAGGCTCCCAAATTTTAATAGTGAGAGAGCATTTACCGAAAGACCATGGTCCTCCACACAGAACCATATTCATATCTTCCTTACAATTGAATGTAAACAAGAAGAAACCATTCAACATTGGAGCTATATCTACCTCTCCTCTAATAACCCATTTCCTTTTAACCATTTTTATAAGAGATTCAATATCTGGTCTTGCTCCTAGAAATTTACCCACTAAAGTGAAATCCATTGAAGACACAGTAAAATCTATTAAAGGATCTGGAATAAAAATTTGAAACTCACCTTTTTCCTAGCAAGACTTAGCATTCACCAGTGGGAAAAGAGATTTTCCATTGGGTTTCTTGCTGAACAAAGATGACCACTTCCTTTGTTCTGAATGCTCTACCTTCAGTGCTTCTTTAGAATTTTACATATTAAGATCAACCTTTTCTTTCTCCTTTTCATGCTTCTGCCCCCACACAGCAGGAAGAGAATCCCATTGGGAGGCATAGATCCCACAAAAAGGCTCAGGTTCGCTTTAAGATTTTCCATTACTTATATCAGACGCAACATTCTTCTCAACTCCTCCTGCTATTCCTCCAGGGTCTGTTCCTCTTGCCTGGTTTTCCACTACCAGTTTTGCACATACCTGCGTTCCATTGGTTTCCAGATCTGAAAGGGCATCTTTTGCTTGCCGACCATCACTTTCACATTCTGGATACTCCTTCTACTTGCCGCCCGTTGCTTTCAAATTCTGCTTGTCGCCCATTCCACCCATTCCACCCATGTTGTTCCATGTTGGTGAATGGCTGATTAGATAAAAAATACAAATTACCTTGTCTAGATTTATCAGTTTCCTCAACTAAAAGATGAAGAAAAAAATTGAAACTAATGATAAATAGAAACCAATTCATAATACAATAAATATGTTCATTGGGAATCATTAAGATCATAAACTGAATGATCCTTTACCTCTACACTCTATTCATATTATCTTATATTCTTATATTTTGATGCTTTATTTCTTGATAGATTATTTATCTTGTTATATAATATATTATATTTTTTTAGTTAAAAATACATTTAATAACATTTTTTATTTTAATTAAAATTACTTAACTCTCTCTTAATCCATAAGATTGATAATACTATGGAAATTTCTTATTTTTTACGACTACAATTTATGAAGACTAAAATACCTCAAAGCCTCAAATTCATTTTTAGTGGGAGGAGTTTTCCTATGAAAGATAGATTTTAAGATGTTAGTTTTGATTGGGATATTTTATGTTTTTTTGTTAGTTAAATATTTCTTTTGAATATTAGCTACGTAGAATCAAATGTCTTGATTTATTTTATTAAAATGGATTTTTGTATTATCAATTTATAATGAAGTATCAATTTGTTTCTAACATTTAAAAATTTATCTTTTTGTTTTTTTTTTTTTTTTTTGGGGGGGGGGGGATGTTATTGAGTTACTAATTTTATATATAGGTTGATGTAAATTGTTTTCAATTTGATTATTAAAATATATTTGTTGATGAGATTTTTTATGATATTGAATTTAGTGTTGTAATAAAATAAGTATGTTATTGTTTTAACTTATTTATGATCATGAAAATAATTTATAATGGACTTAAAACACTAACTCTAAAACTTAATTTATAGTATGAATTCATGACACTTTTCATGATATTTTTTTAAGTAATGAAAAATAAAAATAAAATTTTGAATGAATTAAATAATTAAACAAATAAGAATATTACATAACATAGAAAAAAAATGTATACATTAGAAAAATTTAATGTGGGAAAAATTAACTTGAAAATAAAGTTAGCTCCTCTTAAAATATAAAAGGTCATTATAGTAAACAACAATCTATCTCTCTTGTTTGACATCTAAATCTACATATTCATTTTATAAATTCACCTTATACCTCTCATTACAACACAAAAATATCCTTTAAATGACTATTTAGTCACCTCCTAATACTCTTAATTAACCAATACATGATGGATATCATAAAAGACTCAAAACCATAAACTAATTCAATAGTTAAGATTTTAATTAACTCAATGTCTAATCTTAGTAATTAAAATTATTTTATATTTTATTTAAAATAATTTTGTATATGAACAAAATTGTTGAGCCATCCCAAATAATTTTATTCTTATTTAAAAAAAAAAAGCTTAAAAAAAGGGGATTCATCAAAACTCAACCTATCATATTTACATAAATTATAATTCACATCAACTTAAATTTGACACTAATATGTTTAGACTAGATCACAACACCAAAATTTTAAAAAATTATATTAACTTCCCTTTAAAACTCTTATTCAAAATGTTTGAAATATGTTAAGAACAATATCCATTGTTAGAGATTGATTAATGTTTTGATTTTAATTTATGAATTAAAAAAATAAATTAAAATATATTTCAATCAAACTATTTATTTATTTTAATCTAATGGCCATAAAACCATCACAATGCCCCCAATAATCATATATACCACCTCAGGGAAAAATCCAAAGAAATATATTTTGTTTTATTTATATTTAATTAATTTAAATTATTGAAACCAACTAGATTTTAGTGTTTCAATCCCATGTAATAACCATACATTAATAGATAGGAAAATGTCAATCACGTAGACTATTCCTCATACTTGGACACAATCTAAAATGATTACTTGTCCTCTCACACACACACACACACACACACACACTCTCTCTCTCTCTCTCTCTCTCTACACACACACACACACACACACACACACACACACACACACACACACACACACACACACACACACACACACACACACACACACACACATATAGATATATACATATACATACATACATACATACATACATAGATACATACATACATACATACATACATACATATATATATACATACATACATACATACATACATACATGCATACATGCATACATGCATGCATACATACATACATACATACATACATACATACATACATATATATATATATATATATATATATATATATATATATACATATATACATATATACATATATACATATATACATATATATATATATATATATATATATATATATATATATATATATATATATATATATATATATATCTATCTATACACACACACACACACACACACACAGATATATACACACACACACACACATACATACATACATGTATATATGTTTGTATATATATATATATATATATATATATATATATATATATATATATATATAAGCATTTCCAATAAATCAATAACCATCGGACCACCTTAATTTTAAGTATCATAAATTACCGACACATTCAACCACATCAACAATTAGATGGTGGGACCTTTCAAATAGTCAACATTATTCTTTGTGTTGTTATGTTTCTTTCTTACTCCATCTATTACATGGTATCTTAATTTAATTTGGAACACATAAATTACTAGCACATTTAGCCACATAAATAACTGGATGGTTGGGCCCTCCAAATAGTCAACATTCTTATCTATGTTGATATGTTTCTTTTTACTCCATCTATTACATGGTATCTGACCTTAATTTGGAGTGCCATAAATTATTGGTGCATTCAGCCACATCAACAATTGGATGGTGTGGCCCTCCAAATAGTCAACATTCTTCTCTGTGTTGTTATGTTTCTTTTTACTCCATATATTACATGATATCTTTATCATCATTCATTGTTGTAAATTAGATGCCCAAAAATTACCATTTTTAAATTATATTTCACGCTTGACAAAATGCCCTGACAAAAATGTCATGTATAATGATTGATTTAAAAATTAATGCTCCCACTCATTCCTACCTTGTGACTCTCTTCATATGAAGTAAATTAAAATTTTAAAAATGATAGAGATATAAAGCCCTACCCATGCCAAGCTACAATAATTAAACTTTGATGAAAATTCAAGTCATAAAAGAAGTTCCAAGTCATTTTTTTGGCCAATAGTTCATTTTGACCTTCAACATTATTTAACTTTTATTTTGACAAAAATAACTTTGATAATAATCAAATTGTCATCCCCTATTTTACAACATGTTTCACAATGCCTCTAGATTAAAATTTATATTAAAATTTCCATCAAAATTTAAAAGAGTGGATGAACTCCAAAAAAGGTAATTCTAATTTTTCAAAACTATAAGAAAATTACTGCAAAATATTGATTTATAAAAACATTTTCCAATTTTTGGATTTTAGTATTGTATATATTGAAATTTGCATTGAATATATTGAACTTTTCATTGTGTATATTGAGATTTGCATTGTGTATATTTAACTTCACATTCTTGAATATAAAAAACCAAGAAATGAGACTTTGTGACACTATATGTTATGTACTTAACTACACTCAAAGTTCCAATCATCATCATCAACTACTACAATTTGCTCCAATCGCTCATGTCTCTTGAAGCCAAAATATATGCAGGGATTAATTTAAGTAATAAGGAGAGTCATTAAATTGGACTTTTGAATTCACTTTTGATGGCATTACAATGGATTTTTTTTAAAGCCCACATAAAATTAAAGGTGAAAAATTATGTAGAATGTCAAAAATTATGAAGGATTATAGTTAATATATATTTAGTCTTTGATGTATTGTTATTTAAAGATATGTGTAGATACTAAATATTAATTATATATCACCTCATTCTTTCACACTTGGAAAATACCTATCATGGTTGTACCCTAAGACCATCTCTAAGACCTTCCTGCTATCGAAAGGTTCATATTCACTATCACTTTGTGTCAAATTTCCTATATCTTAGTCTGAACATAGGTTATTATGATGACCATGCCTTCTATAATGTGAGAAAAACTCTAACCCTGGTCATTATCCTTCTATAGTAATTTTGGACATGTACCTATTTTATAGCTTCTCAAACAATTGCATCCTAGTGAAATGCCTACATCAATGCAAGTGCCCCTTTTCCAACTAAGTGTCTAATGCCCAAAATTCATCCAATTTATAAATGTAGCATGTATATATGGTTATTCTAAGTGCCTTAGTGTGAGATATTTTCCCAAAGGATTGGTATATACCTAAGATCAATCTTCATTCATAACTCACTTAGAAATTTTATATCTTTCACATATAGAGAAACAAAAGTACTATTAATCAATAATTCAAATGAGCAAGACTACCCTATTCATTCATATTTACAAATCAGTCATAGGAGTAGTCTATCTATAGATCTAAAATACTAAAGAGTAATTTATGAGTTATATTTTCCAAGTTACAAGCTATGTCATTGTAAGTACTTTTTTTATCTCATATTTCACCCTTATGCACACACAAGCTAATACGTAGGGGAGAACTAGATAAGTCTAAATATATCTTTGGAGTAATGTATACGTAAGAAGTGATCATTGATAGAGGGGTCCTTAGGGAATCTTGACACCACAAATCGATTAACCTATTTTTTATAGTCACTTCAAGGGTGAAGAAGATATGATTTCACCATTTGACAAAGAGTGATATATTGTGCACATAATATGTATACATTAGAATAAATTTGATATAAAACCTAGAAGGATTAAGTTGGTTACATCTAGATCTAGTCAATATTTTGTATAGGACACATACATCTAGATTAGATGCTTGCATTGATGCAAATGCCTAGTTCTAATGAAAGCATGTGAGGTCAGATAATATAAAATTATAATATCTAATGATTGTTCTAAGATCTTAATCTAAACCACATATGGCATGTCTTAACCTAAATTTGCATGTATACAATAAACCAACTAAGTACTCTTATTTCTAATTTATCACAATATTAATTAATAGTTATACTGTCTTTTTTAGCATCTATTAGAGTTTAAATTCATATATATATATATATATATATATATATATATCTAAGTTTAAAAATTAAGTTGTATAATATAGTTTTGTTTATCACCCTTGTGCTTAGTCATTTATATATTCTTAACCATATTTACCCTTGTTCATTAATTTAGGGTTAAACATCTGGTCAATCTGACCTTTGGTCTCAAAACCCTAGTTTGACCTAGGGTCTCCTATTTTTTAAAATCTATTTCTAATTTCTAAATTACAAATATTTTAAAATCATATTTTCATTTCTATAACTATGTTCAATATAGATGCATCTATAGGTTATTTTGGGATCTAATATGTAATTATAGTTTTGGTTTGATATTATGATTGCTTAATCAAACCTATCATCCAAGACAAAAAATGAATTCATAAATATAATGAGAGTGTTTAAAAAGAAAGAAACATTTAATCTCTCTTTCTAACTCTTTTTGTAATACAATAGAGTAGGTATCCAGATGCTAATTTTCATTCTCTCAACCACTTTTTATACTTAGCTCCTATTTGAGTGATAACTACCATACTTCACCCATTATTCACCCATGGCTTACAGTAGATTTTGTAGTCCACATTATCACTACACAAAAAATTAAGGGTGAGTAACCTACTCACCACCATTTAATTTACAATAGGTGCCTCCAAAACCTAAACAAGTGTGATCAAATTTAAGGGATATCACCTTATTGCCCAATTGAACAACACACATGCTTATGATCTCAATACATGAACTTATAAATCAATCTACTATCTATAATGATATCCTGTATGAAACACTATGTGATACACAAGTTCCAAGTGATATTGAACCAAATTAATTTTTATATATTATGCACTATCTTAAAAATAATATAAAACTCATCAAATTTAATCCAACATATTTAGCATCTAAGAATATTATTAACCAAGAGTTTCTTTTGTTCATATAGTGAGTATGCATAACAAACAAATCAAAAGGGTGATCGTTGATAATGGATTGGGCCCAAACATTTTTAGAACATATTTCTTAACCACCATGAGCATCAGTACAAATATTTTTCAAAAATTAGTTATGATTATCAAAGGGTTTGATAATTATTTATCCCTCTAGTTGGCCAATTCACAGTGGATGTAACATTGGGGCAAATAATGGTTCCAACTACATTCCAAGTAATGTCTCAGTAATTACATTATACTTTATTTTTGGGTAGACCATGGATACACACAAATTAAGTCATACCATATTCACTATATTGATATGTCAAATTCATGGTCTCATTGAAAATGCCTACAAATGATGAACTGTTAAAAAATTCTAAAATGATACATACTAATATAGAGGGTATCTCTAAAGTGGTGCCACCTAAGAAATGTATTCCCCTTGAAAATCTAAAAACCTATGAAATAGGTGAGTCAATCATAATGGCTCACTTACATCTAGATAAAAACAAGACATTAAACACTAAGGTGCACATGGAGGCACATCTATAGAAAGAACCATTACCAAACAAACCAATGATATCAAGACCAAAATAAAATCAAACATTTGAGCTTCCTTTATTGGGAAATACCAAAAAAAAAGATCAACATGTTTCGAATTACTATGAAATATGATGATCTATCCCATTATATGATAAATGAGAAATTTTAAAAATTAAAATTTGATCCACTTGAGCATATTTCACATAACCTATTCATACCTATAGGTCTTGGTACATATAATCTAAATCCATCTTTAGAGGATATATAAAAAAATATAGATAAGGACAAAGCAAAAATAGAATATGATCATGTGAAAATTTGTCATTCCATATATCCCTCTTGGCTATAGATATTGAGTCAACCTTAAAAGCGTCAAGTGAAGATACATCATGTAAATAATGTGTAAATCTATCATAATATTCCATTTTTTTATAGATCATAAAAAACAAAGATATTATAGATATTATAATTTACATATTACTTGAACATAGGATGATATATTTACCTCCTAGGAGACAAAAATTAGGCTACAAAATTCTTCCTAAAGAGGGATTACCATATTGTAACTATCATCAGGTCATTGGCCATAGTAAAAATTGATGTGAGGAATTTAAAAACAAACTTAAAAATATAAGAGTGAAGGACACATAAAAATTATGCCTTAGAAATTAAAAAGACATAATACTTCCAAAATTTCACAAGAAAGCCATCCTTAAAAGCGACCAAGGCATGAAGATTTAACTATTACTACTAATATTAATGGGGTATATTGTCAACATCTCATGTTTGATATGAGAAATTGGGATAAAAAGTTTAGCACCACATTTATTCAACATTTGGGATATAATAAAGATGAAATAATGTGCTATCCACTAATGCTATAATCTCATGGGTACATTGAACTACCCATCATAT
>JARHVA010001650.1:407500-525000 GCA_037957365.1 Torreya grandis | reverse complement strand
AATAATAAATGTGATAAAAAACCTAGAAGGCTCTAGTTAGTCACATCTAGATATAATCAGTATTCCATATAGAACATTTGCATCCAAATTAGATGCTTGTGTTGATGTAACTATCCAGATCTAATGTAAGTATTTGAAATCACACAATGAAAAATTATAGGATATGAAAACTATTTTATAATCATATTCCAATCCACTTCCATCTTATTTCATCCTAGATCCACATGCACATAGTAAACCAATGAAATACTCTTATTTCTAATTTATAGCAATATCAATCAATATATGTACTTTCTATTTTGAGCATATCTCCATGTTTAAATTTAAAATATTATTTGTTTGAATTTTAAATTAATTAGCCTAATATATATCTATTTATCACCCTTATGTTTAATCATTTATATATTATTAACCCTATTTACCCTTGTATCATCAATTTAGGGTTAAATAGAAGAACTATATTAGATTTTGAAAGGCAATGTTAAATATATAATAATTACCTTGTATGGACCATGTAAAATTATATTATAATAAATTTTAAATTAAATGTTGGAGGGTTGAATTGATCAATTAAGTTGTTATATGACCTCAATTAAGTTGGTGAAGTTAATATACAATAATGATGTCAATGATGTGATGTGAAAATAAAATTGGATAAACTTTATAAGTGGTGAAACCTTAAGCGTTGAGGGTGAAAAAATGGTTGAAGGTTAATATGATGAGTTGGATTTTAATTTGCATATACATGTATAAAATTATGAGGGAAATGATATTTTCAATAGAAATTCATTTGTATAATTTTATCATATCATTTTGGTTGTTAGTGTGATAGGCACAACGTGCATAATTTGTATAATTTTTAGGCTCATTTTGGGATATCTTGTAAGGCATTTGTATAATAATAGTAATTCATGTGTAGTATTTGATGTTCCATAATAACACATCCTATTTAAAAATTTTAAAATAGGGACACAATATTGTAAAATGTTTATTTAAGGAGTTATGAGCCTAAAAATCCATGACTTGGTTGTCATTAATTTGCCATCTAGGGTTATTACCATAGAATATAGCATTGCAAAAGTTCAAATTATGAAAATTTAATCTTAAACTAGTATCTCAAGTCATTTGAAACCTTGGGTTTTCATGAATTTTATTTCAAGGTTGATGTTTCAGATTTATGAGCTAATGGTACTAATCTTTCTACATCCTAGTTGGTATATTTTGAATCACATGATTATTGATCGATAATAATTAATATTCTACAATCAAGCCAATAATTTTGGATTCCATGGGGTTGTAACATGCATCATTCTCATATCACTAAGAGATTTAGACATTTTCAAGATTTACAAATATTTGAAAGATTTTTCTCTATTAAAAGTTAAACTGGTGGAGCTAAGTATTTAAAATGGAACTTTTGGAAACAAATAAAATTTTAAATATTTCACACTCCCAAGCTTCATGAACTTGCCACACAACACATTCTCACTAAAATAGAAACATAGAAACTTCATTTGTTCATCATCAAATGTTAAAGTTTATGCATTCCCATGTGTTAATGTTCTTGATCATCTAGTTTTTGAGTGATAAACACTTGGTACATTCTCATTAAAGTGGACTTATGGAAGGGTTAAATGATTATTTGGTCTGCGTTCTAATGGTTTTAATCTTATGTGTTCTCTAAGTGTCTAAAATCACTCCATGTATCTCAATCATGTTAACCCACATTCATGGGAAGATTAATGGTTAAAAGGTATATGAATATAATGGTCCAAGCTCCCATGCTTTGAGATTAGGACATGTGGCTTGGTTGAATTAACTCATAATCATGGGACATGCACAACATAGTGAATAAATCTAATGGGATGCATTAATGAATACTTGACCAGTGGCATTATCCAAGGGAGGTGTGGCTAAAATGTGAAAAGAAAATATTGACATCATGGTAAAGGAGATAATCAATTAATAATTAACATTAATTTTAAAAGTGATAACTAGACATGAAAAATAAATGAATAGTTTCCATTTGAAAAATAAGTAAACCTACCAAAGTTGACTAGAACATTAAAATTAAAATGGGAATTATAGCAAGAGTATTTTATCTATATTGAAGGCACATAAATAAATTCAATACTCAGGCCTGTGAATTGATATATGTAGAATCTATGCTAAGGAGGATTTACTTTGACATTATTCTTCTAATCAAATGAGTGTATTTTCAAGCTTACCCAAGGCTAAGAAAGAACTAATTTTATTCATCTTGTAAGTGCATAATGAACCAGTTGAGACACTAAATAAATAAAATAACTAAAGAATAATAATGGCCTCTTCTTCAAAGTAGAGTAATCCCTCAGTCCCTTCACCATATTCTTTTGTAGGATTAATAAAGTATAAAGATACAATGTTTGATAAGAGTGCCCTAAGTTTAAATTTTCCACATTACTCAACACTCTAAGAGGAGGTAGAGTCTATCTATCCATACTATACCAAAGCTCAGCTCACTTCAAAATCCAAGCAATATATTGATGATTTTCTACCAATCATAAAGTAAGGACTCTACTAGGCAGTAGGTAACCTTGAGGTAATGTCATGTATTGACCTCATAAAAGTTTTATTTATTAATAAAACCATTTTTGGAGATATTATACATGTTATGAGAGTCAATATTTATTCTTCTTATATTTTGGGTAGGGAATTTGAGAGAGAACCTAGGATTCCATGTCCTAAGACTGCCTATAATCAAGTCTCAACCAATTTTTGGATTGAGTATAACATAGTAGACAAAAAGATAAAATAATGAATTTTAAAAATTTAGATGATTAATTCTAAAGGGGATATCTCCTCCAATTAAATTATCAAATTTATACCTATAATTGTGATAGACATGGCCCTTTTAAATAGATTATATGGTGTCCATAGTATTGCATACACTTAGGTTGAATGGGTTTTGTTATTAGATATACTCTAGACATCTAACCAATTAGTGGAACTTGGGGAGATTGTATGTGTATTTTTAAAATCACAAGTGCTCCACCCCACTCAAATACCCATTAATAACAATTTATTTATGATTTCTTACCTGATGGATGAAATAATGGCCATAATTTACAAGCCCTATGGTCAGGAGTGGCAACCCTCATATGAGTATTTGGAAAATAGGGCCAAAAAAGAATTTTATTTCATTTTAATTAATAGATATATAAATGAAATTATAAGCATATTAAATGAGGTCTATCATCATATATATTAGGCAATGCAGTGCACCCCAATTCCTAAAATATCATAAAACATGACAAAGAGCTTGGGAAAGATGGGAGACTATTGTTTATAATCAGATGTAATTATAATCTCAGTAGAAGGAACTACAAAATATACCCTAATGATTACACATATGTTCTAGACACTATATCAAAACATGAAATTGAATATTAGGTCTCTAACAACATTGATTGGGAATTAGGTCAAAAGAATTTGGCCTACTATTTCAAGATTCCTCTAAACATTGGGAAACATCAATACATATTTTAATCATGATGATAAATTTATAACTTAGTATAACTTATAACTTAAACTTTTAGGGAATGGTACCCTAGGAGGAAACTAAGGGGATATCTCAAGTCTATACATGAAAAGAAGAAGGTACATGTAAGATATAATCACCAAGAGTATGATCATGATCATACCTTCCTAAATTCCTTATATGATTCATAGGTATATAAAATATGAAAGATAAATCCATGTATATTATATATGCCCAAGCCTTATATTAAAAACTTAAGGCAATAGAAAAAGAGGAAAAAAATGCATGGAGTTGACAATGGCCTCCATCTCAACCACATGATCAACCTCCATCCCCTTCAATAAAGCCTAAAAAGGGACAAAATGATGAATATGGTAGTAAAAATAAATCTAATCCTTATCTTAGGATGAAAAATTTGAGAGGTCTTTCAGGTTTTAAAGTCCCTTTTATAATAATAGCTTCTTATATATAGGTTTTGGGCACATATACAATAAGGGGTAGGTAAGTAGTTTCTTTAGCTAAAAAAAGGAATAAAATTTTGGTGATGATTCATTTGCCTCCCCTTACTAAATTTACTCAAGTAAGTCTCCTTGATTTATTATAAATTCCATTATCTTCCATTCTAATTTTTCTAGACACTCCTAAATCTCCTAAGGGTCTACTTAGGCAAGTCATGTACCTTCAACTTCATCCACTTCATCACCTTCAATCATACTTCTTACAACATTTGTTCTTGAAAATGATCTACCATATCAACTACCTTCCACTCCACCCATCTACACCTATCATAGGAAGCATAAGGACTCTCATATTCCCTCCCAAGATAATAAACTAGAAAAGAGGCCATCACTTGGTTTCCCCATTATATAAGAAGTTAGTTAAGATGAAGAGGAAAAGGATGTAGAGGATATAATGGAACTTAGAGAAAAAGAGGAGGAAGTTGAATAATTAATAACATTAGCTAACTATCCTACCATAGAAGAAGAGAAAAAAATGGGCATTGAAAAACTAGGTGATGAAGAGGCTAAGCTATAAAAATCAAAATCCATAAATCTTGGTGAGCATGAAATGAAATAAACATTAGTTAACCTCCCAAAGAAATAAGTACTGACACAATATCAAAGTCAAAGAATAGATAAGGTAGTCTATTCCATTGTTTCTTTAGTTTCTAATATTGAGATCTAAGCTGTGAGTTTACCCTTAGTTATTCTTAGGGTCATATTATCTAGTTCTATTATTACTACTATTGACTTAGATATTCTTTCTTCTCCTAGACTAATAAGGACTTCAAAGGTAGTCTATTTTGATAATTTGGTCATATTTTCTATTTTCAATCCTAGGAAATACTTAGTTCCCAATAAAATGTTAACCCAAATAAAGGTCCCCATGCCCCTTCCATTGACCATGACAATAACAAAAATGACTATGGAAGTAACCTTGGGTCTTACTAGATTATTAGTTGAATTTACCCTTATGAAGGAAACATCTCCATGGGAGAAGGTTACCCAAAAAAACCCCCAATTTCATATTTAAATAAGTGCATCCCTTCCACTTCCTTTGGTTACATTCCTTCTAATCTCTCATCTACCCTCTACATCCTCAGACCCTATTCAAGAAGTTGAAAAGGGAGAACTTATTGTTCCCTTATGAGTGAGAAAGATGTAGAATTTTAGGGATGAAAGACAAAATTTAATCTTAACTAATCTCTCCATAGTCTCCACTCTATTTGATTAAGTAGATTAGAACTATTATGAGAGTAAGAAGGAGGAATAAAGTGAACTTGGAAATAAAAGATGAAGTGGAGTTTGAATAAAGAGAGAACCTATTCTCTTTCACAAAGAAGCCCAAGAGAAATTCAAATGACCCTACTAAATATATTAATGATTTCAATACTTTTGTTGATTTTATAGGGGTAAAAATGAAATAAATGCATCAAAGTACTAAGGAGGAATTAAAATGATTATAAAAAATACAAATTACATAAGCCCCTCAAGAAGTTATTACTAATCTTCAGAGTGTAGCCACTAAGTTGTATAATATTTTGTACAACATTAGGGTTTCTAGGGCACACAATTAGGCAAAAAAAGAAATATTATTTCACTTTGGAATCAGATGAAGGATGTAGAAAGGAGATTGAATTTTTTAGTTTAGTGCTCAAAGATCAGTGATTTCCACCAGCTAAATCTCATGACCAACATTGATGTTTCTTGGTGTTTGAACTATGTGATAGCCAAAAGGGATGCTTCCTTAAATTGACATAAATAAATGAAGTTGATGGAACTTTTTATCAGTCATGAGAGTGAGGCACTATATATTTTTGGGGACATGGGAGTTACAAGGATAATTACCTAGATAGGGTAACTTGTTAACAGGTCCAATTTTTAGAATATTCTCTAGGTAATTGTAGACAACTTCAACTAAGAAGTTAAGGGAACTATTTATGAAACCAATGAGGAAGTATTAGAGTTGGCTAGTTTTTCAAAACATAGAGTAGAAAAATTATAATCCCTAGTAGTTGAATTAAAAAGCTCAGAGGATGAATAGGAAAGTTTGTTGGATGATGCTATCATAATATTAAATCCTTCATTACTCAATTTTGAAATTATAGATAAAGAATTTGATGAGACTATGAACTAGGTGAAGAGTTAAAATCCAAGGAAGTAACTGCTAACTCAGTTTCATGCATATAACTAGCTATCAGTTCCCTCCAACTTTGTAAATCTCTTATTCCTTACCTCATTTACTATTACAATTAATCCATTAACTCCTCTAGTTAACAATGCCACATCAACACTATGATGTAAAAATGATTATGTATTTGCCTATTATTACCAATGTAGAACTTTAGTTCCCAATATATTTAATGTATATGCATATTGTATTTTTAGCTAGAGATTTTATTATGGGCATTATCATTTATATGCATCTTTGCATTATTTTGAATGTAAGTTTATATTTTGGACTTGTAATTTTATGTGAATATTGAAGAGATGATGCCTTCACAGACCCAATATTATAAATATATGTAACCTCCTAGTCCCAAAAAGATGAGAATTTTGACTATCTATATTAATAAGAAATTTGAAAGAGATCTTTTTAAATTTGTCTTTATGTGTAAATCTTGATTCTTCTCCAATTTTGTGGATTAATTGAGATGTTTCATCATTATGGTATCTTAGCATTTTGATCATGTATGAGTTATGTATTTCAAATATAGTCATTCATTTCAGGTTATAGCTAATTTTAATATGTTTTTCATGTTGATCATAACCCCTCTTGTAGATATGCATATCAATATAACAATTAGGCAACCTTTGATTTTGTATGTTTGAGTATACTATGTTTTAGTTTCTTTGACTTTTCATTGTATTTGATTGTTGGTATGATACATTAGCTTTAAACAAGTATTGGTTTAGATTATTTGTCTTATCTGAGTTTAAGTGATAAACTTAAAAAACTTTATCCTTGATTGTCCATAAGTTCTCTTTTATACCTTCCCTTTCCCTTTTTTTGAGGTTTATTTTGAAATCCTACCCATCTTAGTTATAATAATCATCCTTCCACCCACTCTAAGTAGACCTAGGTTCACTTATAGAAAGTCCACATATGGTAAATAATTTGTATCCCTCACCATTATTCTACCAACATGTTGTTATAAAATTGAATACCTTGTAACTCATTCCTTAGATTGAGTCTATTAACCAATCCTAAAACATTAGAGGATACCTCATAGGAATTTCTAGGGTGTGTATAAAACACATATTGACAAAAAATTTAAATTGGTGCTAGAAGGAGGGCCAACACCTCCACCTATATCCATTTGAAATATCACTTGATTTTCATTGGATGTGTCTATATGATTAACAAGGTCAACCTTGGAAAATAACTTATTTCATCCACCTTTGGAGATTCATATAAATGTTACGTCTAATATAGGTTTTTATAGAATACCAAGGGCTCAATCATCATCCCTAGGAAGGTATTCTCAAATTCCAATAGTTTTGATAGCCATCTTCAGAATCTACCTACTAATCCTCCACATTTATCTAATATTCCACCTCTAACTATTCTTCCACCTCAAGCCCTGTCTTGGTTGACTAGCTTAACCATCAATGTCACATGACTGGTGTATGATTTGCATAAAAACTTAGAGAAGTGTCTTCCTTCCTTATCTCCCTTAGGAGGAATGACTAAAAAATAGCATATAAAGGCTTTCAAATCTACTTTGGGGATCCTAAATATAACTCATAAATACATGCCTTGTAGGTTACTTCCCTTCACTTTGTAAGAAGTGATCTAAGACTAGTTTATAAATATTTCATAAGGGTTAATTCCAACTTTGATAAAATTTCAATATACCTTCTTAGCACAATTTTTCCAAGTTACTAGTGAAAGTGTTATCTATCAACACTTTTTCAGTATGAGGTGAGATCACAATGATCTAATCAAAGCATTCAATGCTTAATTTCAAAATATGTATAATAGATTAGAATCTGCCTATCAACATAATGAACCATTGGCCCTCAAAATGTATAAAAATTCCCCAGATTCCATGAATAGTTTATATTTATGTAGGGATATTAATATTGATACTCTTAGGGATATTAATATTGATACTCCTAGTTGTACCCCTAGTTTCAATCACTACCTCCCCTCAGTCTTGGACCTATCTACTCAAATTTTAGCATAATTCCTAGTATAACCTAGAATGTTGTAGCACAAAACCAAAACCAAATACACAATTAATTATTGTTAACCCAAGTTGCCTAGAATCAACATCTTAGTTTCTTGAACAATTCTTATCCTAACCATTAGATCTAGATTCAGCCTTCTATACTAGTTAATACCACTTCACATAGGAAAATGCTCCTAAATCAACTAAAATTGAGTTTGAAACAATGTAAAGAATAGTGTAAAAGCTGAGTAATGAATTCCTCAACATGCAAAAATATATGGGTAGTATAATTAGATATAACTATAGTTGAAACAATCAGGGTTTTGGGTTCCAAAGATATAATAAGCCTTTCAATAGGCTTAGAAATAATTAGTAATATTAGGTTCTATATAATAGGATTCTATACATCAATACCATGGATGTAGCTCTTTTAATGTGGGGTTGAGTTTATAAAACTAGACAAGACATATATTTAAATTATATCAAGTTCTACATTGCTTTCGAAATATTCTAGCAGGAGGCACATAGGCAAGTAAGTTTTGATAGTTAGTTCAAACTATCTTCATCTAATTTTTTAGGGAACCCTAGTAAAACTATGATCATTGAGACTTATGACTTCCCCTTTATAGTGGAAGATGACAATGAGCCTGAGGATAACATCGATGAGGTTCATAATTTCTAGTAGTACAAATAGGTCATGAAAAACTACAACCTAAGAAGCAATTATCCTATGACTTCTTCATCACCTCCTAATAATGGTGTTACTCCTCCCCCAAATCTAAATTCCAACATTAATTCACCCTCTCAGATGAGAGATAATTTTCCTCCACATATGAAGGATAATCTATCTCCTCCTAAGGAGAGAGATCAATCACAAAACTTTAAACATCAGGTCAAGGGAAGATATAATATTGTTGAATACATGAAAAATATTAAATCCAATATCAATTTTCATAATCTTGCTCAAATTATTGATCAAAGAGAGATAGTACTGTAGGCCTTTATTGGGAGGGCTTTTGACAAATCCAAGACTACACATGCAAATGTGATGTTGTACAAAGACAAACCTAAGGTACCACCATTACCATTAACTTTTCAAATGTTTAGAAGGAATTTTCATAATTACTTAGTTGACTTAGGGGCATCACCAATGTGATACCTACAACTATTTGCTAAAAGTTAGGTTTGACTCCTAATAAATCAAAAAGAGTGGTTCTATAGTTGGATAAATCTTCAGTCCCATATTTTAGAGAATTAAAAAATGTATGCATATAACTAGCATTTAATCCATATGTGTATCATACTATTGACATCCTAGTCATAGACATTATAAAATCATATGGATTTTTGTTAAGATGAGACTGGTTAAAGATATTGAATGAGTACATGGACATAGATTTCTCCCACATGTGGTTGACCTAAAAAGGAGTGCCAAATCAAATAAGCATTGTTAAGGAGCCTAAAATGAAGTACTTAACTACTAAGTACAATAACAAGAATGATAAAATTAACTTTGTATTGACACATGCAAATGTGTATGTTGTCATCCCCAAATAACAATTTCATGAACAAGAATTTGAAGGTCCTTCCCAACTATGGGCTTTACACATCAAAGGGGATGATTAAAAATAAGGTTATGGCATGGGCATGGCCTTGATAGACCCAAAAGGTAAATAGTACCTTGATACTTATAGGTTGAAATTACATTACACCAACAACAAATCTATGTATGAAGCCTTAATATTAGGCCTTTAATTCACATTAAAACATACTGGTAAGCAACTATTAATATTTTGGGACTTTGAGTTGGTTGTAAACCAGACTAAAAATAAATACTACTGCAAGCTTGTAGACCTAAATAAGTATAAAAAGTGACATTGGGAATTTATTTAATTTTTTTAAGAATTTATCATTAAGGCTATTGCAATAGAAAATAATCAAACAACTGATTCGTTGGTAACCTCTACTATCAATCTGGCACCACTCTAGGAATAAAAAATGTAGAAATTTTTAGTGGAACTCATCCCATGCCATTCTACCCTAGAAAATGTGGACACATTCTAGGTGTTTGACAATGATCAACAAGTCATATAGTTCTTGAAAAATTTAAAGGCTTTTGAAACCTAGATAATAGATGAAGGAAACATCCAATCTATGAAGCCTAGATAATAGATGAAGGAAATATCCAATCTATGCTAATTGGAGATATAAGAGAAGATGGAATTTTATAGTTTAAATAAAATTGGATCCCCTTGGTTATGGTTTCCTTAGAATGAGATTTTATCATTGATATTTAGGCCCAAAATCATAAATATATGAAATAAAATGAGTCAAAATTCATTAAAGAAAAGTTGGGGACTAACTAGGCTCCTCAATTAGTGAATGTAAGTATAGGTTGTATTGAAAATGAGAAACACATGATGAAGATGTTGTTTACATATTATAAGGATGTCATTGCATGGATATATAATGACCTAAATTTCTTTCATATGAGGGTAATTACTCTCACCATCCCTATAAATCCATAACACAAGCCATTCAGGCAAAGATAGAGACTAATGAACTCGATCATGGATCTTTTTATAGTTACTAAAGTACAGAAGATCCTAGATGCCAAAATTATTTTCCCAATTAGTCACTCAATTTGGGTAGATAACCTTGTACCAGTCAGGAAAAATAATGGATAAATTAGGTTAAGCATTGATTTTAGGAACTTAATGAAAGCCTCAAAGAAGAACAATTATCCACTATGTTCTTCATATGAGGTAATATAAATGGTGAGTGGTTCATAGGTGATGTCCTTCTTGTAGGGATTTTCAAGATACAACTAGGTATTGGCTGAAGTAGAAGATAAGACTAAGACAACCTTCACCACCAAAAGGGTAACCTTTATGTTTAAAAGGATGTCATTTAACCTAATCAATATAGGGGGTACTTTCCATAAAGTTATGGATTTTTACTTTCAAGGACCGGTGGGGAAGTGCATCATCATCTACATGGATGATATTATAGTATTTTCTAAGAAAATATCTAGTGACCTGGTCATAGACCCCACCAATACAAGCTTGATAGTGTAGCAACATCCACCTATTTATCTCATTATTACAACCTTTCTCCTTCATGTCCCTAATTTATAAGAGCTACATGTAAATCCTTGAATTTAGGTAGTTCTTAATAGCGATGAAAATAAATAAAATTATGGCACTATCTAAGGTCTTTTTGTAAGTTGCATTCAAGGTCAAGAAAGAATAAAAAATCAAAATTTTATACAAATAAAACACTAATTAGTTATGTGTTAGTATATGAGTAAAAAATGCAACAAGAGTTTAGTATGCAACAATAATCTAAGGATGCATACCTAGACAAAAGTTTATCTCCCACTCATGACACATATAGAAAACTACACCAAGTAGGAAGTGCAAAATGATTAGTTCATAGGGACCACTACTGTATAACCATTCATCAATAGAAGCTACTTCCTAGATGGGATAGAAATGTAGACCAACCTTGTAGACCATTTATAAAAATTCATGGACATATCCAAGAAATATGGAGTTTCTAAGAACCCAAAGAAATGTATTTTCAGAGTTACTGAAGGAAAAATGATGCATCATATTATCAAAAAATATGGGATCTCCATTGACCTAGATCACATCCAGGCCATCTCTAAGATGACTCCATAAAACCATAAGAAAGATCTAAAGTCTTTCTTTGGCAAGATCAACTTCATGAGAAAGTTCATTTTTGGTTTTATAGAAATTGCCAAACCATTTAATGCCATGTTGAAATAAGATGCCAAGATTGAGTAGACAACAAAGGCCAAAAAATCTCTATAGGATATCAAAATTACAAATAATCAGGCCCCAATGTTGATCAGTCTAGATTTTAATAAATATTTTGATCTTTATTCATTCACCTTAGAACATATTATTGTTATAGTGTTGATTTAAAAGGTCAAAGATAATGAATATCCCATTACCTTAATGAACACTTATCTATAAGATGTGGAACTAAATTAATCCATAATTGATAAGTAGATATATGCCTTGATCAAGTCCATAAAAAAATTTAGATAATATATTCTATGAAATAAGACATATGCCATTGTCCTCGACCTAGCTATTAAACTCACACTTAGCCAGGATGAGATGGGATTAAGAAGAGAAAAGTTGATGGTTAAACTTTAGGAGTTTTACCTTGAAATAAGACTATCTAAAATGGTAAGAGATTAGGTCCTCATCTATATGATGACTCCAAATGACCCACACATCGACATCAAACGAATCAATGAGGCCCAAGTAATTGGTAGAGAATGGTACTCACATATCATCCACTACCTACTTTCAAGGACATGCCTTCTAGAATTGAACAGAGAGCAAAAGTGATCCCTCAAGCTCAAATCATCTCATTACATAATCAAGAAATGGGTCCTTTATATAAATAACTATAAATACATATACCTAAGGTGTGTTTTAGAGGAGGAAGATAATGGCATCTTAGATAACCTACATCAGAATTTTGGTAATGGGCATCCGTCTAGAAATACAACATCTCATAATTTTTTTAGGATAGGCTATTATTGGCCCATAATATTCAAGGACATGTATAACCATGTTAGAGCCTACCATGAGTGATAGTAATTTTTAAATAGAGAGGTGAATGGTGTTATGCCTTTGTGTCTAGTCATAGAAGGATGACATTTCACCCAATGGGGTAATAAATCCAGACTCTTTAGTAGGACATAAGTTCATCCTTACAACTAATGATTACTGTACCATGTAGATAGAAGTTATTTCCACTAAGAATTCTTGATCCATAGATGTCATCAACTTCTTAGAAATAAACATAATCACTAGATTTAGTATGCCCATTTCTTTGGTCTATAATAACGGTCCAACATTCTAAACTACTAAATTCAGAGACTAGGCCTACAACAATTAGATCACCCCCAAGTTCTCTTTAAACCATTACTCTCAAACTACCAACGTATCAATTCATGTAATAGTATATAGGAAAATATGAGAGAATAATATATAGACTACTTGAAATGGTCTAATTATAAGACACAAGAATTGAAGCACAACATAGTTTCAATAAACATCAGGATATCGTCAAACACTAGTTTGACAAGAGATTCAAAATCAAGGCTTTTAAGATTTCAGACCTAGTGTTCCTCTAGGATAAAGCACATGAGAAGAAAATAAAACATGACAAGTTCACTCCCTTTTGGATTGGACCTTATTAGGTATCTGAATCCTTGGAAATAATGCCTATTGGTTGAAATCCCTCTAAGGTAAGGACCTCACCTTTCCAGTCAATGGATAGTTTTTGAAGCATTACTTCATGGCTAGTCCAATTAGAGATGCATCAAAGTGAAATGTAGGTGGATATTTATATTATGAGTATATTATATTTACTATTTTTTATATTATATTTTCTATTTTCCATTCCTTCTTTCTATACTTGGTTTTTTTAAGGTTAGTTTTATAATTTTTAGTAGCTTAGTTTCATGTTTTATACATAAGTTTTATAAGTTGTAAAACTATCTCAAACAAATTATTGAACTAAAAATAAAAGAATGTGCCAAAATAAAGGGAATTATACCTAAATGGAATATAATAATTTCTCATGAAAATTTATTCTGACAGTACTAGACTTCTAAGAGTTGAGGTATGTATGGTGATTGAACTTTGTTTTATTTAGATTAAATATGCATACATAGATATTGACACTTGCTCTAATATACTCATTCAAATTGTAGAAAAGATTTATAATTCAAAATATGTACTTCACTATTACATGCTAAAACTTGGATAGGATATGATAAACATAGGACTAGATATACACTGATAGAGACATAGTCACCAATAAGTTTTCTTATTCATACACTCAACTGAAGTTGGTTCCCAACCTTTCTCTATATATGATTTAAAAAATAAATAAAAAATCATGCAAACCAATAGAGGATAGGTGATTCAAGTAAATTATACCAAGGTTGTGGATGTCTGGATGGCATTAGAGTAAGGCTTTGGGTGGAACCATATGTATCTATATCTTGGCTATGGATGCTTGGATGGCAGCATATCAATACCTAAGCTTCCTTTTTTCATTGGTTGGTAATTCAAAAGTCAAAATGAAACCTAAAGTGTTTATTCAGGTCTTTACTAAAATATTCATAATAAAGATAAATTGATTTCACTAAATCACTCACTAATCCAAGGAATGGGAAGGTTGGTATGTTTCATGATGAAGTAAGAGTTTCTTCTAGAAGTTGGATTTATTTAATCCTTCTTTGTTGAAACTAAAGTTTTGTCATAATATATTTCTAAAATTTTGGGTTCTCAAAAAACTCAGGATTACTTTCCCCTTTGAGTTGCCATTTTTTGTGCCCTCACACACACACACACACACACACACACACACACACACACACACACACACACACACACACACACACACACACACACACACACACACACACACACACACACACACACACACACACACACACACACATGCAAAGACACACACACACACACACACACACACACACACACACACACACACACACACACACACACACACACCCATTTTAAAATATTAAAAATGGGAGCCATTATTGTAAAAAAATAATTTAGGGAGATATGAGCCTAAAATTTCATGACTTGGTTGTCATTAATTTTCCATTTGGGGTTATTTCCATAGAATCCAACATTGCACAAGCTTAAATTATGAAAATATAAGTTTAAACTAGTATCATAAGTCATTTCAAAAATTTCATTTTATTTCAAGGTCAATGTTATGTTTTATAAACTAATGGTACTAATATTTACATGTCTTAGTTGATATATTGAATCATAGTATTATCGACTGAGGATAATTAATATTTTGAAATCATGCCCATACTTTTGGATTCCATGGGATTGTGACATGCATCACTCTTGTTTCACTCAAAGGTTTCGATGTTTTCAAGATTATCAAGTCTTTAGAAAATTCTACATTGTTAAAATTTAAACTGATAGCACTAAGTCTTTAAAATGGATATTTTGGAAATAAATAAAAGATTAACTCGTTCATGCTCCCAGGCTCCATGAAGTCACCACATGGCACATTCTCACTAAATCAGAAACATAGAAACTTCATATATTCATTGTTAAAGGTTAAAGGTTCTACATTCCCATGTGATAATTATCTCGAGACTTTGAGGTTCCAAGTGATCAACACTTGGCACATTCTCATTAAAGTGGACCTACATAAGGGTTAAATGATTATTTAATTTGTATTCTAATGGTTTCAAGATTCTATGTTTTTTATGTTCCCAAGATCACTCCATATGTATTGATCATGATAACCCATGTCCATGAGAAGATTAATGGTCAAAATGTATACCAATCTAATGGTCTAAGCTCCTATGCTTTGAGATCAGGCCACATGGCTTGATCATGTTAACTCACAACCATGGGACCTACATAACATAGTGAAGAAATCTAAAGGGTGAAGTTAACGAAGACTTGACAAGTGGTATTATCCTAGGGAGGTGTGGTAAAACATGAAAATAAAATATCAACAACATGATAAATGAGACAATCAATAAATAATTGATAGTTATATTTGAAATGATGAATAGACATGAAAAAATAATGAGTGGTTTCCATTTGGAAAATAAGTGCACCTACCAAAGCTGACTGACACATTCAAATTAAAATGGGCATCGATGAAAAAGTTTGTTAACTATATTGAAGGTGCATGAATACATTCAAAACTCAGGCCTATGAATGATATATGTAGAATCTATGCCTAGGATAATTTACTTGCCATTAATCTTTCAATAAAATAAGTAAATTTTCAAACTTACCTGATGCTAAGTGATCCCTAATTTGTTTTAGCTAACTAGCACATAATGAAGTAGTCGAGACATAAAACTAACTATAGGGCATAAAGAAGAATAATGGCCTTTTATTGATAATAGAGTAAGCCCTTAATAGCCTCCCCATATTCATTTGTGAGAATAATGGAATATAAAGATATGGTGTTTGAGAATATTGACCTAAATTTAAAGTTTCCACATTACTCAACACTCTAGGAATTGGTGGAATCTATCTAGCCATACTCTATGGAATATCAACTCATTCTAGAATCCAAGTAATACATTGATGATTTTCTACTGAACAAAGTTCAAGAACTCCACTAGAAGGTAGATAAACCTAGGGTAATGCCATGTATCCACCTCCTCAATGTTTTATTTATTAATGGAACCATTACTAGAGATATTGTGCATGTTAGGAGAGTAAAGAGTGGCTCCACTTATATTTTAAGTAGGGCATTCAAGAGATCCTTATGCTTCCCTATCCCAAGACCACTTATAATCATGTCTCATTCAATGTTTGGATTAAGCATGACACATTCAAGGGAAAGCTAAAATAATGGCTTGTAAAAGGCCAGAAGATGAATCCCAAAGGGGTTATTTCCTCTAATTACATTATCAAATTTAGATCTATAATTACAATACCCATGGCCCTTTTGAGCACAATATATGGTTTCCATAGTATTACATATGTTTAGGTTTAATGGGTTCATTTTTAGATATACTAATGACATCTAACCAATTGGTGACACTTGGGGAGATTGTATGTGCCTAGTTAAAATAAAAAATGTTCCACCTTAATTAAATGCCTACTAACAATAAATTCTAAATGAAGCCCTACCTATTGGATGTAATGATGGCCATAGTTTATAAGTTCTATGGTTAGGAGTGGTAGCCCTCAAATGGGTATTTACTAAATGGGTTTAGATAAGACTTTTATTTTGCATTCATTCATAGATATATAAATGAAATCAAAAGGATATGCAATGAGGTCTATCCTCATATATCAGGTAATGCAGGGCACTCTAATTCCTAAATTATCAAAAAACATGACAAATAACATAGGCAAGATGGGAGGATATTGGTTATACCCTGATACAACTATCATCCAAGTAGAAATAACAATGACATCTCCCTAATACTACCACATCATGTTTTGGACACTATAATAGAACAAAAAATTGAATATCAAGTATTAAAAATATTGTCAAGTAATTAGTTCAAAGGAATTAGGCCTACTATTTCAAGACTCCTCTGAGCATTGGGCAAAATCAATACATGATCAAGCCAAATTTTATTTAATCTTGTAAAGCTAGAACTCAGTATAACCTACAACTTACACTTATAGAAAATAGGACCCCAAGAGGAAAGTAAGTGGGTATCTCAAATCCATTAAATAAAATAAAAATGTGCATGTCTCACATGATCACCAAGAGTATGATCATGATCAGATCTTCTTAAATGCCTTAGATTATTTAGAGGTATGGAAAAAGATGAAAGATAAATCCATTTCTATGATATACACCCATGCCTTTCATTATAACCCTGAGGTAATAAAAGAAGAGGCACAAAATGCATGGAGTAAATAATGGAATTCATCTCAACCACATGATTCTTAGCCATAGGATCAACCTCCCTCCCCTTAAATAGAGCATGTAGAGGGACAACCAGATGAATTTAGTAGTCAAATAGAATCAAATACTTAGTTTAAGAGGGAAATTTTGAGAGTTATTCTAGGTCCTCAAGGCCCTTCTAAAATAATAGTTGCCCACGTTCAAGTTTTGGGGACAACTATTACAAGGGGAAGGTTAGTAATTTCTTCAACTAAAAAAAGGAAGAGTAGTTTTGTGATGACTCATTTACCTCTCCTTACTATAATCAATCAAGGAAGTCTCTCTAAATTCATATAAATAACTTTATCTTCCATTTTGATTGCTCCATACTCTCTTTAACATCTTGAATCTCTTCAAGGAAGCCCTACACCTTCCACTTCATCCACTTCATCACCTTTAGTTACACTTCCTTCCACATATGTTCCTAAAAATACTCTACCATCTCATCTACCTTCCACTCCACCCATCTAGACCTATCAGAGGAAGCATAAGGACTCTCTTACTCCCTCCCAAGATAAAAAAACTATAAGAGAGGCAATCACTTGGTATCCACATTATAGAGGAATTTATTGAAGAGGAAGAGGAAAAAGATTAATAGGATATAACGAAAATTACATAAAAATAGGAGGAAGTTGTACAAGTAATATATTTGGTTGATTATCCTACTAAAGAAAAAGAGAAATAAATGGGCATTGAAAAAATAGGTGATGAAGAGGCAAATCTAGATAAAGCTAAAGCCTTGAGTCTTGGTGACCATGAAATGGAAGAAACATCAACTAGCCTTTCAAAAAAATAAGTCCTCACACAAGAGCAAATTCAAAAAAATGATAAGGTAGTCTCTTCCATTGTTTCTTTAGTTTCTAATGTTAAGATCCCAATTGTGAGTTTGCCCTTAGTTATTCTTAAGTTTTTATTATCTAGTTCTATTATTAATACTATTGTTTCAAATATGTTTTCTTCTCCTAGACTAATATGGACTCTGAAGGTAGTCCATTTTGATAATTTAGTCATATTTTCTATTTTTAGTCCTAGGAAGCCCCTGGTTCCAAAGAAAAGGTTAACCCAAATATAGTTCCCCATGCCCTAGCCATTGAGCATGCCAACAATAATAGTGACTATGGAAGTAACCCTAGGTCTTACTAGATTCTCAACTGAAGTTATCTGTACGAAAAAAATCTTTGTGAGAGAGGGATGGCAAAAAACTTCCCTAAATTTTTATTAAAATAAGTGCATCCATTCCACCTACTTTGGTTACATTCCTTCTAATGACTCCTCCCTCTACATCCTTAAACCCTACTCATAAAGTTGAAACATGAAAATTTATTATTCCCTAATGGGTGAGAGATGTAGAATGCTTGGGATGCTAGATAGAATTTGGTCTTAATTGATCTCCTCACAATTTCCACTTGGTTTGATAAGTAGAGTGGAACTATTTAGAGAGTAAGAGGAATATGGAGAACCTTAAAATAAAAGGTGAAGTGGAGTTTGAACAAATATAGTACCTATTCTCTTTAGCAAAGAATATCAAGATAAATCCAAATGACCCTACAAAATATATTAAGGATTTTAATACTTCTATGTATTCTACAGGGGAACAATGAAAGAAATGCATCAAATTACCAATGAGGCATTAAAAATTTTGTAGCAAATGCAAATGAGACAATCCCCTCAGGTAGTTATTACTAATCTTTAGAATGCAGCCACTAAGTTGTACAATATTTTGTATCAAATCAGGGTTTCTAGGGCAGGCAGACATGATAACAAAAAAAATATTGTTTCAATTTAGAATAATATTAAAGATGTGTAAAGGATATTTAGATCTCTATTTCAGTGCTCAAATATTAGTTATTTCCATAAGTTGAATCTCATGACCAACATTTATGCTTATTAGAGTTTGAACTATGTGATTTCCAAAGGGGATACTTCCTTAAATTAGCATAAATAGATGAATAAGTTGTTGGGAATTTTTATTAGTAACGAGAGTGAGGAATAATATATTTTGGGGGATATGAGAATTACAAGGATAATTACCCAAACATGGGAACTTGTCAATAGGTCCAATTTTGAGAATTTTCTCTAGGTAGATGTAGATAATTTCAAGAAAGAAGTTGAGGGGATTGTTTATAAAACCAATGATGAGTTTTATAGTTGGTTAGTTTTTTAAAGGATAGAGTAAAAAGAGTAGAATCCCTAACCACTGAAGTCAAAATCTCAGAGGCCAAACAAGAAATGTTGATGGTTGATGCTATAATAATGTTAAATCCTTCATTACTAAAATTTGAAATTATAGACAAAGAGTTTGATGTAGCTTATGCACTAGGTGAAGAGTTAAAATACAACTTCTAGGTCATATTCACACACACAATTAGTTGTTAGTGCCTTGCTAGCTTCATAAAGCTCTTAGTCCTTACCTCAGTTAGTAATGTAGTTACTCCATTGAATCTTATAGTCAATGATGCCACATCATCACTATGATTTAAAAATGATTATGTATTTGTATGTTATTACCCATGTGGAACTTTAGTTCCCAATCTAATTTCTATACATGCATATTTTAATTTTAGATAGAGATTTTATTCTAGGCATTATCATTATACATGCATATTTGCATGATTTTTAACATAAGGTTATATTATGGACTTGTAATTTTATATGAATCTTGAAGAGATGAGGCCTTTCCCATCATAATATTATAAATATATGTAACCTCCCAGTCCCAAAAGGAAGAGAATTTTGGCTATTTAAATTAATAAGAAATTTGAAAGAGTTCTACTTGACCTTGTCTTTATGCAACAAAATTGATTCTTCTCTAATTCTGTGGATTACTTGAGATGTTCCATCATTCTGGTATCTTAGTGTTTTGATTGTGTATGATTTGTATCTTTCAAATAAAATCATTCATTTTAAGATATGTCTAATTTGAATATCATTTGCATGCTGGTCATAATCCCTCTTGTAGATGTGCAATAACAAGCTGACAATTATGAAACCTTTGATTTGGTATGTTTGAGTATAATATGTTATGGTTTCTTTGACTCTTCACTATATTTAATTATTGGTGTGCTACATCTTACAGTAAGTATTGGTTTTGATTCCTTGTCATATATGAGTTCAAGTGTTATTATTGAAAGGCTTTATCCCTTTTTATCCATAGGCTCTCTTTTCTACCTTCCCTTTCCCTCTTTTTGAAGTTTCTTTTGAAATCCTACCCAAATTATTTATAATCATCATCCTTTCACCCACTCCAAGTAGATATAGGTTCACTAATAACTAATCAACCCATGGTAAATAATTTGTATCGCTCATCTTTATTCCACAAATAGGTTGTTATAAAATTGAGTACCCTACAACTCATGCCTTGGAGTGAGTCTATTTATCAATCCTTAAAGGTTAGAGGCTACTTCATTGGAATTTTTGGTGTGTGTATAAAACACACATAAATAGGATTGCAACTTTATTTGTGTATGGTTTACTTACCCATTTAAATTCCAATGTAAAAAATGTTTATCCCTACTTATATTCATTATGAAGTTTAGGGTATGCAAGATATAGTTTAAATTAATAATGCAAATTTCAACATATTTAGTAAAAATTATAGTAGAGAGAAAATTTAGATTTATTATTTTTTCCTTATATAAAAATAAAATTTAAAATAAATAAAATAAAAAACCCTTAATATCTATGTTTTAGATGCATCTTATGAAGTTAAATTTATAATCTCATTAAGCATTGTGAAGTTCAATATATTAGTGAAAAAAAGAAACAAAAATGTAATGTATTAATTCATGGTTGTGTTATGTATATATAATAAGTGGTATTACATGTAATTATCTATGATGACTACATTATTATTAATTATATATTAGATATAAGAGGGACCATATATTATTGATACATGTCCAAACTCCCCTTAAAGGTGAGTTCACCTTAATGTAACTAGAGTGGACTAAAGTGCATAACAAGTCTACTCAAGAGCCTAGTTTTATATGATAGATATCTAGAGATAAAGTGCATGAATTAACTAATGGGAAAGTAAAAATATCATGTTATCATACTAATTTTATTATGTAGGTCATCATTTCAATCATCCACCAATTAACTTTCAACATGCTAGAGTGGATAAATATCTAGAGTACACTATGTGAGCATTTGAAAAATTCATATTCATTTCAATTTATACATTGAAATTTAATATATGTTGAAATATTTATCTTTAATGGTTTTTGTTGTAGGTACTAGTGTTAATATGGGCCAAAAGACTTCAGGGACATGGATGTAGAAAAATACAATTTAGCAAAGCTATCCAAGATAGGGAAAGGTAGTTGATGTGGATGAAAACATTTGAACCATGGTTTTAAATGTCACTTTTTTGTTCATGTTATGATGACAAGAAACAAAAAATGAATTTATAGCATATAATGTAAAAGAGCATACATAAAAAATTGGACATATTTTCCATGCATAGGAGATGGGGAGTTTAGAGGTATAAGGGCATTCTATGGCCCTATAAAAAGTGATGAATTGAAGGAGTGGGTTGAGATATTGTTAATGGTGGGAATGTTGGAATATATTATCCATTAAAAACATTGTGAAATGTTCCATGAATAGGTTGTTATATTTAAATGTCAAAAAAATAAGGATTATTTTTTTGTCTCAAGATGACATTAACAACTTTAAAAATAAATTAAATAAAGATAATTTTAGATATGTAACAAAAAACACCACTATTGTGAATCTAAATGTAGAGAGACATGAAAAAAACATATTTTGTTATAAATAATACACAAAGGATGGTGTTAAATAAGCTTCTTTCATACTAGGCATTTAAATTCCACAATACTTCGATTGGATGTTAAAATATACTCACATCGGCTTGCTTGTAATAAATTATGTATACACATAATATTTTTCCCTTTATCAGTTACTAACACTTTATCATGTAATGAATTATCGAGCATTGATATCCCTAAGTGCATGCCTTAAAGGGGTCATTAGGAAATGAATTTCCAATATAGCTTCTTCATATTATCCTTCTACTTACCTCCTTCCATGCTATCCTCATTCAGTTGTAGTAGTTTCCCTATATCCTATAACATCAACTAGGGTGATATCATATGTTTTATTCCCTTTCCATTCATGTATTTTATCAACTAGATTGATGTGGTTCTAATCTTGTCTTATGAAATCTATATTATATTGATCTTGTTGATACCATTTTATGTCAACCAACATATTTAAACTATATTAGTTTTGATAATATTATTGGATTAATGTTTAGGGTTTGTTTTGGGTATTAGATATGTATATAAGTGCCATATTTTATTTTAATCATATCATATATACTTTATTCACTATATTTTCACTTGCACTTCTACCCAAGTCATATTTGGAGGATTTAGGTATAGAACCATATCTTGATGAATATTGTATTATGGTAGGATTTAGATATTAAATAGGATTGGTCATTGAGAGTTACTATTTAAATATATCTTGAGTCTTTTACCAACCATTTTAATTATTCAACTCATAATATTTCTTGCAAAGCTCCACTTGAGTAAAGGGGGAGATTGATGCTCGATGGGTCCACATCAAGGTAAGTATTTATAACCATATACTCTTTCCTTTATTTACTTAGTGTATTAGATGTTTATTTTTAATAAGTTAATGAATTCTTGTTTATCCTTGTCTAGGTTATCTCTACACTTAATACTAGTGTAGCTATATGATTTCTTAGACTTTCCATATTCCCATTTAGGTTGGCTAGACCCCCATGTAGTTGAGCATGGAACCTTACCCTATATAACCATTCTAACCCTTACCCATTTAATTTATTTGACTTTAATTGAATACTTAAAACCATTTAATTTAATTGATTAATTACTTACATTACCTACTAACAATAATTTACTTTCATAGAGGTCTAATAGATATTTTTTATTATGCCATAGGCTTAGGATTTGAACCCTTTCATCTTGGAATTTTTTATATAGGAAATTATCTTATATATCTATAGATATATTAGTCATTACCTCAACACATCAATTATCATGGGATTTATTTTATCAACCTTATTAAATTATGATTGTATTGAGCTATGATAATTGTAGGATAATCCTATCTCATGCATACATTCTGATGAACCCAAAATGAATATTATTATACATTTTTATGGATCATATTCATGTTTTATTTATATATATTTTAGTGAAAAATATTTTAAGTCTTAAACTACATTAGCTAGCCCAATATAATTTTCTTTCTATCTGCCAATGGTATTAGCCAACTCAATACTATTCTGTGTCTTTCCAAATGCATCGACCTAGCCAATACATTCATTTATATCCATCCACCACTTGAATCACATTTTTTACAAACTATATCATCCAACCCAATATAGTCTATTTTATAGCTGGCTTCATTAGTGTAGCCAATACAATCTATTTTCTAGACTCAGTAACTAACTATATTGACCACGTCGATACCATCAATTTCCTATAGCCAACCTTTTTCACATAATTTTTTAAAACCACCATTATAGATAAATCCTCATGGGTAAATTATATCATAACCTTTATTATGGTCAAGGATCCCAATGATACTCTCACCACCTATGATGATACTTCTAGTGAGAGTGAAGATTATTAATATAGTCCTCCCATTTATGACAATCCTTGTGAGGATCCTAATGATATCACTTTTGACACTCTTGACATTGGAAAAGATCCAAATGATGATCTTACCAGTTATTATGATTCATATATTGGAACCATAGATTATCCATATGGTCCTCACCTTCATGACCATGATTTTGATGATTATTACACTCATAGGAATATTACTTTTAGTGAATATCCCTATGAGGATCTTAATGTTATCAATTTCAAAATTTATATCATTGACAAAGATCCTCATGATGATCTACCTCTTTAAGACCTTAATGATATTTATTACTAGGGTGAAAACCCTAATGATGACACTTACATTTTGATTGAGAATTACCCTCCTACTCATGGTGATCTATATGAGGTTCCTAGTTATCTCACCTTCACTACTTCTCAAATGGTTAAAAATTAATATCATGACATTCACACCTATGATGATGATTCTATTAAAGGTGGATATCCTAACATGATAATGAATATTCCCATTGATGACATTTATGATATGTACAAAAGTAACTTTTATGAATTTCCCATATTTACCAAAAAATAAAGCAATGATGAGAATAATTTCCTTGATTTCTACCCACCGTCTACCCTACCATTAGAAGGCCTTATAATGATGTGTCATCTAGCCTCTACTCACATTTAAAAAAAATAGATCATAAATTTATGAAGAATACCTAATTCAAATTCCTACCACATTATGCATTATAAGTGATTCTAATCCTCAAGCTCATACATATATTCATAACTATCACACTAATTCCTATCTACCTAAATCAATACCAAAATAAATTCATTTTAATGATATCAGCCATAAAGATATAGCTCAATCCCAACCACATTTAATCAACTAAATTCTCCATGACTTAGTGTGTATTGATGTAGTTCATTTTTAAATATCCAAATGCATCATCCCCAACACATAATGTGTGGATACAATTCTCTATATTCCACCCAACTACACCAACCATGACCCAAAATGTGCCTATAGAGCTCACTTGACTATATCAACATATTTGATATAGTTCTTTTTAGTCCTATTTTATCTGCTAACTATATCAACTTGGATAATATAATTTATTTCAAACCTATTTTATTATATTGTATCAAGCTAGCTGATATAATTAATTTTAGTCATGGTTTATCAAATTATATTGATTTGGACAATACAATTACTTTTACTCCTATTTATCTAAAATTTTTTGGCTTGGCTAATACTTTACATCATAATTTTATATCACCTCCCAAAGATCCTAAAATTGCCTTATATGCCACACTTATTGCTATAACAATGATTTACATAGATTTTAACTTCACTCCTAGGCATCACAATCTTGAGGTTAACTTCAATCCATATATATCCCATAGGTTGGGCCATATTGTGATTCCCATCCTTTTATTATCGCACATGATGGGGCATATTGTTATGATAATCATATTATTAATATGAATATTGGGGAACCTTGATCTATCCATATTTCAAACATGGGGTTATGTTAATATTACCATCCTTGATCTTATGCATGCCTTTCAGACATCTACTCATGCCCATACTCATTCTATTAGCTTATTTATTTTGTATCATTGCCATGAAGTGGAAATTAATAACTTTTCACATATTAAAAACAAACAAATACAAATTCAAGAAACTTTATAAGACACATATGCTCACATTTCATATTCTCTTCTTTGATACAATCATTGGTATATATTTTTCTTTTTATTTTGTCTCATGTTTATTTAATTTTATAAATTTTATTTACTTTAAATTTATTTTTGGATGATGATTACTTACATAATTATTTCCTTTTTGTTTATTTGATATATTTAATCTCAACCTTATATTCCCATATGGTTCTTAGGTGTCACCTTTGATTTTTATATCATTTTTACTTGCACCATTATTTCCTTTTCTAGATCTTTTGTATTTTTAATTTTGACCTTTATTTCCTAGTGGATCTTAGGTATCACTTTCATGTTATATATCATTTTAATTTCATCCTTTATTTATTTTTATATCTTAGGTATAACCTTTGATTTTTATTTCTATCACATTTTTATCATTTTTCCTTAGTCGTATTGTGATTCTTTGGCCTATATTTAATTTCCCCATATTTTAGTATGGATATTTACTTTCCCCATTTTTTGGGATGACAATTTGATTTATTCCTTTTTATATGACTACTAATTTCATTATTGATTGTGTTATATTATTTGTACCTTTGTACAAATTCACTATTCACATAGATATCATAGCATAATCTTATCCTTTATGAAGCATTATTTTCACTCCTTATGATAAGCTACAATCATATTAATCATTGTATCACCTTTATTACATGGTCATATCTTCCAAAATACACATTTTACCTTAATTTATTTCACTTGAGGCACACATAGGTTTGTTTTGATATTTCATACTTACTTTTTGGCAAGTCTATGAGGCCTTAGGCACCATGGTCTTTAGGCTCACCTCTCTAGTATTTGAGTTTAGGATCCCTTGCATTAACTACTTATTTTAATCATGATTACCTTTTATAAATCCATATGGAGGAGGAAAATAAAAATAATAATTAAAATTCATATCATAAGCCTCCTTCTGAGGTTTATATAGACATCTCTATTGTGGTTTTCATAGATAACCCCTTTGTTATCTACTTAGAAGCTTTAGAGGGAAGGTTTTTAAGTCTAAAGTAGACAATATACAAGAATATGTGAAATTCAAAAGCACATGTTTAGTTGGGTTCTCTAGGATTTGGAATTTTTAAGGAAGGAGAAATTTGGTAAGGGCTTGGATCAACATAACTTGGTTGTAGTAAAGAGCCATCCTAGTGATGCAACCTCTAATTCTAAGAGGGAAGTTGATATGCTAAAGGAAGAAGTTTATTTATTTAAAAGTATAATGTATATTTTGGAAGTTAAGCTATACCATGTCAAATAAAACATTGGTGAAGTCAAGAATATAACAATTAATGTTATTGAGCATGACTTATATTAAGAAACATACTAGAAATAAGCTCACTAATTGGAAGTGCCAAGAATTAAATTATTTGATCAAACACCTAATTTTGGTTAAATATGGTTGTAATAATCCCTTGGAAATATAAAATTTAACTTTCCCTAAGTCTTGATCAGATTGGTTTTATGGTGATTTTGTTTTTATTTTGCTATAGTTTTTCTTTTTGTTGGTTCCTTTTTTATTATCAAATTGGTTGTGGTCTAGTTGATTTTTGTATAACCTTGTTGGCTTATATATTTTATAAATTGTTAGTCATCCCTATTTTATTTTATTTTTATATTTATAGTGTTGGGCACATATAAAATATTATTTTTATGGTTTAATAAAAAAATCCATATCATAAAAAAATGTAGTGTTGAAGGTTATATCACAAAATTTAGATCATACTAAATGACATAATCTTTATTTGGCATATATCCTATCTTAGTTGAATATAACACTCCAAAATCGGCCTCATGATGGAGATAAGTTCCGTTTGGGTGTGGTAGGATAATATACTAAGGTAGGAGGTCTTATATCTTTATATGTTCCTACACATTAGTGCCACCTATGTTTTCAAATAAGTACATAAAGGTTGATGAGTTTGTAATGGGTCTTGAGGATTGGGGAACATGTTATGGGAAGGTAGGATCATTTTGATTTCATGAATATATATTTCATGGGATGATATATGTACATCACTTATTATCCCAAGCTTTATGTTCACTATTCAGAGTGTCCTAGGTCCTTGTTATTAATATTTCTTAGCCTTACCCACTTGTATAGAGTTTGTTATTCCCATTAAGGATTTATAAATCACCTATGTGGTGTTTAAAATTTATTATTGACATCATATATTCTTCGATATCCCCTTGATGGGTATTGATTTCATTTGATCACATTTATATCACATTTTATCTTGATTATGCCACTTAGATTTTAGTTTGTGTGTTATAGCATAAGACCTTTGGTCCCTCCTCACAAACGTCCATCACCTTTTATTTCCACACCATATAATTGTCATCCTTATTATGTCTTTAGGTGGTTCTAATTGCATACACCACATTTTAAATAAATCATTAAGTTTGAGTTTTCATTCCTTATATCTTTTTGTTTTCATTTATCTATCATGTTATTGATTGATTTTTTGTGTACTTCACTTATTTTACATAGAAAATTTTGTATAATTTCATTTATTTTTTATGTTTGAATTTAAATTCTTGTCTTACATTTTGGATTACATTTTTATTTTAAATTATTTCATGTCTTTATTTATGTTTGACTTGGCATGCTTGCATTACATTATGAATTACATTTCATTTTTAGTCATATATGTTTTATTTGTGTTAGATTTGACTTGCTTATCTTATATGAGATCACATTATTTACTTACATGTCTTTATTTGTTTTTTATTAAACTAATATTTAATTAACTTAAAATATCTTATATATATTTTTACATGATTTAGTATGTTTTACATTCATTTTCATCATCTTAATTTTTTTAATTTTTGATCATGCATAATCTCACATTTAATATAAAATAATAAAACATACATCACATTACATCATCATCCTTAGCATCTTCAGAATTTATAGATTTTAGTTATTTACCAACATATTCCATTTTTTACCCATATCTTTGTTTTGGTGGGTCATTTTCATGAAATGAAGAATCATTAGAATACTCACGAGATAGATAATTTTTATGTGCTAACATAATATTATTTTCAAAAATTAGGAATTTTATCTCTTTTTTTTAGTTTGCCTCTTCATTCCACATTTTAGGCATATTTCATTACCTATTACATAGATAGTATCACCTAAAATTAGAAATATAAGTGAAGGTACATATTTTCATTTATATTCAATTTAAATTATTTTATTTCTTACGTTTAAATTATATTTAGTTGTGTTGTTATATTATTTCCCAAAACACCATCACATGTTGCACTATTATGACATGTGATGAGTTTCAGGTGGGTCATATGTATACAAAATATTTTTCACTTTGTTATTTATTGATGATTTCTCTTATAGTGAGTTGTTGAGCATCAATATACCTAATTTCATGCATTAAAGGGTGCATCATGAAATATTTGGGTAGGATCATGGTGATTTTTGATAGTTTTTGCTATCTATATCATGATTATATCATTCCTACTACCAATCTAGCTTGATCAGATTGAATTGATACTTATCTCCTTTGATCTTATCCTCATTTAGCTATATCAATTTTTTTTATATCCTATTTTATTGGGTACATAGATGCTATTTATTTCATGTGTTCTCCGTTTATGCAATATATCAACTAGCTCGATGCGGTTTTGACTATGTCCCCTAATATATGTACTATATTAGCATGTTGATATTATTATGTGTTAGAAAAAATATTAAAATTGTATAAATCTAGCTGATATTATTGGTTTAGGTTTTCGGTTTGGTATTGGGTATTGATAAGTATATATAGGGCTCATGTTTCATTTCAATCATATCATTTATACTCTATTCTCTCCACTTTAGATCACACTTCTGATCCAAGTCATATCTCGAGGAGATAGGTCTAAAACAATATCTTGAATAAACTTATCTTGTGGTAGTATGTAGAGATTCAATAGGAAGATTCATTGGGGGTTATTAGGTAAGGATATATTGAATCTTTTACCAACCATTTTAAGTCTTCAACCCAAAACATATCTTTCAAATTTCCACTTAAGTAAAGGGGGAGATTGATGCCTGACATGTCCACATCAAGGTTAGTATTTTTAACCATATACTCTTTCATTTATTTACTTAGTGGATTAAACGTGACTTATTTCTTAGTTAATGAATTTTTGTGTATCCTTATCTAGGTTCTCTCTACACTTAATACTAGTGTAACTATAGGATTGATTGGACTTACCATATTTCATTTTAGGTTGTCTATAAGTCCATTTTCTTGACTATAGCACCATACCCTCTAAAATAATTCTAACCATTCCAAATTTATTTTAGATTACTTTACTTGAAAAATTAAAACCATTTACTCTACTGTTTAAACTACCTACATTGCTTAATTGTAATCATTTACTTTCATAGAAGTCTAGTTATATTTATTTCCTTGTGCCATAGGCTTAGGATTTGGACTCTTCCCTCTTGGTATTTTTAACATAGGAAATCCTCTTCTATATTTGTTGATCCATTTTACATTACCTAAACACATTAAGTATCATAGGCTCTATTTGATTAACTTTCTCTGATTCTGAGTCTATTGGGATATAATAGTTGTAGGCTAATCCTATCCCATGAATAAAAACTCCACTTTTGGGATAAACAACGTGAAAGTATGGATATAATTTATTTAAACATTTTCAATAATTGAATGTTTATTTTGAAATTTTTTGTAATTAAAAATAAACATGTGTAGAACTTATATACCTTACTTAGATTTGATAAAGTGAACAATGTTTTCTCTATTTCTTGGTTTATAATTTTTAGGATAATGGTCCTATTTTTGACATAATGTGTATGAAATAAAAAATGCATAAGATATACAAATCAATCTTATCTTGGAGAAGATATATCCTACTTACACTTTTGATTGGGGATACATTAGATAATTGGTAAAATGACCAATGTGGATCTGTTAGACCCAATTAGAGGATATCTTACCAAAATTATATCACTTGGGAGGGTTACAAAGCCTCCAATCAAGAAAAAATATGAAATAACCCTAAATGAGTCCAATGTTTTCAAATTCATTATACTAATAATAATTAAAGCTCATAAATATAATCTAGTTCTCACCAAATATTGTGGTACAAAGTGGGGGTAATAAATATCAAAAGTAAACATGCATAGAAGGCATATACTCACATCAATGTATACAAAATAATAATGCATGGAAGAGAAGTGCAAATGCATATATATATATATCTGCTCTTAAAAATGGGAAACAAAGTTAAGAATACTTACCTTTGAAGATGAACCATCGAGCCTTAATCTCTCCCTTGGCCAAGGTGATTCACAAAAGATTGTTGTGGTATGTAAGGATAATAAGGATAAATCAGATCTAGGCTACACAACCTATCAATGCATCCAAAAGACTTCTCCACAAGACAAAATACATATCTACAAATAAAGTATGGAACCCTAAGCTTGTTCCTCAATTATAAGGGTGGATGCATAGATGCATAATAGATATTACTTCTTCTCTTTTCTAAATAATGGATAAATAATTATGTATATATAGGTAGATCTAACCCTAAACCCTTCCAAAAATTTTGATCAATAAGGTCAACCCACTCTACCTAGTATTGTTATTGACAAAAACTCACTAGTTCATGGGCTAGGTCGGCCAAGATCTGACCTAGAACCTAAATAAGTTTTTCCAATAAGAGTACAAGGTCAACATAACTGAAATAGTCATGTAAATTACCAAAAGAGGTTTTAGGTTAGGAAAAGGGGTACTAAAGGTGGTAAAAGATTGGAGGAGTGTGTAAAAGAGAAGGATAAGCTTATGGGAATGGTTTTTAGGAGACAAGTGTGTAGATAACAAGTGGTAAAAGGGATAACAATCATACAAAGAAATAATGGTCTACCCACCCCTTTCTTGATGTACCCCTTGAGGTATGTACTCAAAGAGATTAAGACTCAATAGGTTCTTGAAAGATAAATAATATCAATAATTGATAAAATTTTGAGAATATTATGTGTATACATTTGACCTAATTTAAGATCATCATGTATCATGTAAGTACAAAAGGGGATGGTGATTCGAGAATAGAACATGATGACACATAACATTGATGTTAAGTAAAATGCAGTAAGGAGAAAATAAGATAAATTAAAGAATAAAATTAAAAAACACATACTTTTACTTTCCTTAGTATTGTAGATAAATAAGGAAATGTGAGATATGTGAAGAACATTAAGTCAACCTATAGAGGTTAGTGCAAAAAGAGCAAACAATTTAAATTTTTGAAACCTAGGCATATAATAGTGGAAAAGATTCTCTACAATGTCAAGATTCCAAAACATTTTATGGTTTAAAAAGTGAGTTAGTAAAAACAAAGATATGATCAAAACAAGGAATCTAATGGTAAATATTTAAAGGGTAAATAAGTGGGAATAGTAACTTTAAATAGGGTGAAAAAGATTTTTTTAAATTTTTTTATTATTTGAATATTCTAAGTGAAACATAGAGATCATAGAGACCTAGAGAAAGCCTAGAGAGCCAAGATGGTGAGGAGATGATAGCTAAGATGAGGAGGATGCATGAATGAGAGTCATCCAGGATGATAGAGAACATAGGGTGGTCATCCAGGATGGCCTGTTAGTTAGCCAGGGGTAGAACTAGTCTATAGAGGTACCATTGAGGTGATGGTTGAGATGTGCATGGGTGGTGACTCTAGGTTTTATATTGATTGAGAGGTGTCCCACAGATGTGGTACTCTAGATATGACTTGATATAGAGACTGTGCTTTGTGGATGAGTAGATGGGAAGATGATGATTGGTGACACTAGGACATGTAATAAATGGTTGTAATTTTTAGTCTTTGATATAGAATACTAGTTGTATAGATAGATAGATATATTATTGGTAGATAGATTTTGAGAGATATATGTGATCTAATATCTATTTGGTTTGAATTTTTTAGATCTTGTATATGAGGAGGAGGTTAGATGGAGATCCCTAATAATGGGAGCACACCATGATATTTTGGAAGGGGTGTTAATTCCATACAACCATACCACATTGAATAATCCTATGGTACCATCTACCCCAGCTAAGGTGAGCTATTTTAGACTAGTAGGGGAGGTCGTGAGGAAGTTATAAGCACACAAAGATGGGGTATAACCACTAAAAAGGGTGGGAGAAAGAGAAGCACAAGTATGACATGCCTTGGATCAGGAGAGAGTTGTTCATTTTGCTATCACTATTTAGATAGGTATATGTCCAGGTGGCAAACCTATAGGGACAGGTAGCAAGCTTTATATCTTGAAAATCTTTATTTTAGTGTATTATTAAGAGGGGAATATTTGAGGCATCTATGGGAAACATGTCTAGGCCATGAGATAGGAATGATAGAGCCTATCCTTAGAGTTGGAGTGATATATTTGGTATAAAAAACACATGATATATATAGAGATATTCTATTTTGACAATTGGATGTTGATCTTATGCATTTGTATTGTGGATGTGGTTGTGGATACCTAGATATATTTATTTTTAGCACATGTATTTTTATTTTTTGTTATAGGGAATATATGTGTGGTATTTTATTTTCTAGCATTATGTATGACACATGCATGGTTAAAAAGAAACAGGTGAAATGTTTTAGAGAAGTATAATTAATCAAAAATAAAAGTGATACACACTAGTTCATGTTGTGAAATGTGTAAAATAGAATATGACTAAGTATAAGAAACCAAAGAGTGGTAAACAAGAGGGAAATAATTGTCTATAAACCATGAGAAAGAGTAGCCCTAAATTAAAACAAGAAAAATCACACTAAATTACATTGGGAAGTATGAAAATAATGTAATAAAATGGAAAGCATGTGAAAGCCTAATGGTAGAAAAACAAATCAATTAAGTCAATCAATCATACTAAATCATTTTGGTAAGTATAAAAGAGAAACAAAATTGGCAAAATGATCTTAAATTAATCACACTAATTCAAGTTGGGAAGTATGAAAAACTTAAGAAAAGTGGTTGTATTCTTACATGTAATCATAAAATAAGAAAATAAAAGTGAAAGATTAATGAAGTAAGAATAAAACATAATAAATCAAGAAGAGAAGCATGCCAATAATGTGTAACTCATAATCAATCACATCTTATCTCATATTTGACACATGTAATTTATTTTTGACTTGGATATTAGAAAATTTTGTAAGGCTAGGTCCTATCTGTGGTCTTACACTACAACTAACATAGGGAACACCAATGAGGTGGAAATCATGTGAAAATATGGTAAAACAAGATGTTTAAAATGTTAATGTGAAAAAATTGGTAATTTTTTAGGAAGGCCAAGTCTTATCCATGGTCTTACAATGCAACACACAAATGGAATCCCTAGGGGAGTGATAAGTGAACAAAGCAATATTTCTTAAGGGGAAATATTAGGATTATATGGAGTGAAAAAAGGGAATGTAAGAAGCATAATGTAGGTGTGTTATGAGAAGAACTTAGGAGACATGAGGCATACTAAGGACATGAGAAGACACTAAGTGACTGGTGACCATCAATGTACATAGGACACCTATTCACTATAGACACAAAGCTATGCAGGCAAATAAGTGTGCTACTAAGATCAACTCATGTTGGAGGTTTTGAAAAATAAAAATAAAATGGACCTACCTTCCCATGATGTGTTTCTAATTATTTAGGACCCCTTACAAATCTATCAGTCTACTTCAAAGATTGGGTACTTGCATGAGAAAGTAGGTAGCACTAAAATATTTTTTTATTCTCCTTTTCTAATCTACTAGCCTACCATACTATAACGGACCTCAGCTCTATTGTGAGTCCAAATGTGGAGTTTTAAATTTGATTAGAAAAAGTATATGTGCTTAGAATCACATCTTTTAGTGTGATTTGAATTTTGATAATTTTGAATGTTGCCTTTTAGATCATTTACTTTTGTTAAATGATTTGTATTTTGAATGTTTTTATCACTTTTATGATTGATCCTCCATATGAATTTGGAATGACAAATCATGAGAGATAGAGTGATACATATGAATGAGTTTTAGGCTTAGGCCAAAGGAATCTAAATATCTAAAGATAAGATGGACTAGAATACTTAGGCTTAATGATGAACTAGCATGTCATCACAAGTTTAAACCATGAGTATGATTAGTTTGTGAAAGGTAAATAAAGCTAGATCCAAAGTAGACCAGTAAAAGGAGATTATAATGAGATGAATTATTTGATAACTAATCAAAAGGTAAATAAGGAATGACTAAAGGGAGAAAGGTTTGTATAACCAAGTCATAATAATAGTTATTTGTGTTTAGATATAAGATAATAAATATTCATGAAAAAGAAAAAGGGAGTCATAATAAAATGAACTCAAAAGGAAAAATAATGCAATTATGAAAAATAACCCATAACATAACATAATAAAGTCATGATTAATATAAAGTGTGAATCAAAAGTCACCATGTGAGATAAACAAGAAATTGACAAAATGTCAAATGATATAAGAATAGAGAAATGTAAAGTTAGAGCACACATCCAATCCAAATAAAAATGTAAGAACACCATGCATGTGTTCATAAGTACTGATATATTTGTCTACACATATTATCCATAACATATGATAAGTCTTTATGAAGTTGATCTTAGATTGTAAGTAAAGTCTCATCGATCTTCAAGGAAAGTTGAGAAAATACTTCACGTCAAATATCCTCAACATAAAATGTAGGAATTCTTGAAGGATCATAATGATGAGGTAAATCATGTAGGGTATGCTCAGGAGAATACATGGGAGTGGTTTAAATAGGATATGAAGAGGTCATCAGTAGTGAAGGTGACACTAGTGAGGGACTTACCAATGGATAAGGATCCATAGGTGAGGGACTCATAGGTGGAAGAATAATAGGTGAAGGGACCATAGGTGAAGATGGAACCATAAGAAATGGAGCTACTAGGGAAAAAGGGGGAGTCTTATTTTGAGAGTGACCTATTTGAGGAAGGGTATAAGGTGTGGGAATGGTTAGGAGGTGATCTTTAAGGTGCTATTGAAGGATGCAACAATGATTAGGATGATGTGTGCCACATTAATGCCAAAGATAATATACCTATCTTTACTTAGGAAGGTACTCAATTAATACTTTTATGGGAGATATAACCTTATCTAAGGGATGCATAGTAGTGGGATATAAGGTGTCGATATATTATCAAAAATTTTGATAATACATTTAGGAATGTTTATTTTTGCTATGGAAGAAACATATACACTTATGAATAGACTTGATAGGTATACTCATAGGATAAAGGGAAACAAAAATTGAGGGAGTTTGGTATAGGGAACAATATCCTATCTATTGCCTAACAACTTTTTGAATGTCATAATAAGGTTGATCAATCCATTTGGTGGGTGAAGGAACCATTTGTTTAGAAAGGAGAAAACCATCACCAAGAGAAGGTGGGGATGGTGGAGAGGCTGGAAAAGGCTTGATTGATATGGAAATAGGATTATATGTAGGAAGAGACTCAACTAAAGTGAGAATAATATCTTAACTCAACTAGACTAATAGGGAGAAGCTGGCTAGAGGGGTCATGGTATCTAGTAAAATGATAGGAACTAGTCATAGCATGATACATAAGCATACTCCTATGAGGTTATTTAGAAAATGAAGGTGTGCACATCATCTCTACCCTATGATCAAGAGGAAAAATTATAAAATTAAGAATGATATAGGATGGAATACGGGAATATATATTAAAAAGTTGAAGCAAAGAGGAATGATAATGAATAACCTCAATATCTTGGGCTTGAACAAGACCTCATAATAATGGATCATCGAATGTATATCCATCATCATAATCAGGTGTATAAAGGTCAATGGCATAGGTAGGGATGACCTTCTCATCTCATGTGGTGTGATGACTAGAATGTTGAGTCTTAGTTAAGATGACATAGATGCCAACACAAGGTGGCTCATGAGAATAAGGTTGCAAAGAAGTTGGAAGTTGAGAAATGAGATGAGGTGAGAGATCCAAAGTTTTAATCTTGAGATCGACCTCATCATGCTCATCATCATTATAATCTAGGAGGTTAGGGGTATATTCCTAATGAGTTTGGGATAACCATTCTAACCTTAGATGGAATTGAAAAAAAAGTTAAACTATTAATATTCATGAATAGAATTCTTAGCGAAGGTTCAATGGTAGGAATATTAAATACACCATAGTCTTGGAATTATTCAAAGTTCCAAGGATTGTTATCACCTTGAATCTTATAGATGGTTCCATTGTGAGGAAATTTTATGCATTAACAAGTGTGGGTGGTAATTTCCCTCATGCAATGATTTTATGGCCTACCAAGTAGAATGTTATAAGATAGAATAAAGTTGAAGATCATCACTTTCATGTGAATGTGATAGGTGGGGTGGTAATGGGGAGCCATAGACAAACTAAAGGAGGAATTTTCCTTTAGTCATATCCTTGACATGTATTGTATGTGGATTTAAGATTGCATTCTAAATATCCAAGGGTTTTGATAAAATCAAGAGAATAAACACAAGTGTCAAAACTCTCATCAATCAAAGCATGTTTGACTTAGATATCACCAATTTGGACATTGATATAAAAAGGAGGATCATCTGTATGAAGCATAATCTCATTAGGGATCATAAAAACAATGGAGAATTTGAGGGATATATCTTTGCATTATTATAAAATGCTATCTTCCAATCTAGATAAGGTGTCTTCACAACCTACTAGGGGAGGACAAGGGATGTTCATTTCAAACAAAAACTTCATAAGACGATTATAATAATACAGAGAGGTTTGCATAATTTTAAGAAATGGGATTTGAGTATTGATTTTATTAAGCTTTATGATAGGATCCCATTCATCATAACCCATAAGAGGACTATTGGAAAGAGGTTCATAGTGTTGAAGGAGGTCCTCAAAAGGAGGACCTGAAGCACATGTGAATTTATGTTGGTAAGAAGTAAAATATTTAATTAGTAGACAAGTTTTTTTATTATCTTGAGAGGATGGAGTAGTTGATATACATATGGTTTAATAAGTATTAGAATAAGTGTTGATATAAGGTTAAGTATCATTAGTGATAGTTAAGGAGGTTCGAAGAATGGTATAAATGGTATGAGAAGTTTTATCTAAGGGAGGTGTTGAAATTGGTTCATCAAAAGATATAAGGTCTTATTACCCCAACTTGGTTAAGTGAGGTAAAGAAAACTCTTGGATAACATGAAATGTGTGAGATAATTGAGGTCTGTGGATAGGTTGAGGATCAATGAAAGCAACCACCCTTCACATGTTAGTCATATTGACCACATTCTCTTTATGAGTTGGGCTAAGAAGACTATCAACACTATTGGTATAAGGGGTAGGATTGTTTTGGTTATCTTAGTGATATGGAAGAGGATTTTTATAGAAGTCTAAATAAACATTAGACTGGTTCAAAGCTTGAGATTTAGTTAGTGTTTCATGGGATTTGAAAGCAATGTCATAGGATTTTTGACGTTGATGAATGATAAAATCATGGTCAAAGTTTGGACCAAGAAGGAAATCAATATCCAAATTATGAATCTACATATAGGTCTCATGATAATTACCTTAAATAATGTGAAACCAATAAAATTTAATGAGATTATACAAAGATTTCATGGGTTGAGTAGGATCAATTTTTAGTGTTAGAGGCCCTGTTAGACATTTTTTTAAATTCCTATAAGGATAAAGGTTTATGAACATTGATGTTATTTGATGAATATACATGAGGATTAGTGATGTGGTTATAAGGGAAATCTTTTTTTGAAGTTTGGTTAGGAACCATAGCTTGAATAATATGAAAGGTATCATAAGAGTCGGTGACATCATCATTGTTAGTGTGAAAATTCTTGTTCTTGATTAACATGCGAGTACCCATAGAAGGTTGGTATGTCTAAAATTGATGCATAAGTAAATATTGATGCTTTTATTGGTCAATATCATCCTCCAAAGTACATGGAGAGAGTTGTGACCAGATATTACAACTTGGGAAAAAGAGCATTGGTAAATAGATGGAAAAGGTTATCATATTTCATATTATGTTCACATTTATTAGACAATGTCTTACATCATTTAATGAAAGCTTGTATAATTTTTATCTCAAGTTGATTATATTGATAAAGTGGGCCAAGGTATTCTTAGAGACATCACTAGTTTAGAACTTTTGGACTAGAGAATTGACTAAATCTTCCAAACTAGTAATAAAATGAGATTTGAGGTTGTTGTACCAATCTAAAGCATCACCCATGAGATTTTTTTCTAATATATTGGTATTATAAAAGGTATTTAATTTTACCCAATTATTATATAGATTTCCAAATGTTTTTAAATGAAGAGTAGGATCAGTTGACCCATTATAAGAAATGGTAGGGGTGATACCTCTTATGTTGATATTAGTAATTTGAGATGTAAGAGGCTAATTTTGAAAATGATTTATTTATTTTATTAACAAGATGAGGTTGAGGGATACTATTACCATGGGAATCCCAATGAGGAGGTGGGGGAACATTTTGATTATGCATGCACCATGGCATCTCTTGAGGGTGGGTTTGAATATGGATGAGATGATTTTTCATTTGCATCATTTGATTTGTATTGTTAACTTGAAAAAAATTTATTTGATTAAGATTTTGTAATAGGATTTGATTGGGTTGAGTTGAAATACTATTTGAAGCATTGGGTTTGGTAGTAGTCTCTTGAGTACCACTACAGGTGTTAGTAAGAGCTTGAGAAGAATTGTTAGTAAGTGAGGCACTAGTGGCATAATTTTTTTGTGTGGAAAAAGATGGAGTAGTATAGGGATGATATTAAAATTATAAGAGAGGATTGTGAAGTGAATATGAATGAGGAGGATTCTCATATTTTTTAGTGTGAGTGGTTATATGCACATTACTTTCATCTAGGATAGGAGCCACAAGTTGCTTATGGGAAAACCTATTAGGGTTGTTAAGACTCATCATATATGTTGAATTCAACTCTATTATCTTCAAATAGTAAGTTAACGATGGAGGATAAATATTAGGGAAGATAAATTTGATGTAAAACAAAGAGAGACAAAATATAGATAAGAGTACAGAGTCGACTAGGTCAACCTAGTACTAAAAATAAGGTATGAAAACTAAGCCAATAAAGATACATAGTCAACTAGGTCGACTTAGTACTATAACCTAAGAAAAAGGGTAGCCTGATAATGATATAGAGTCAACCAGTTTGACTTAGTACTGTAACTTAAGATGTATAAAGGAGTACTAAGTCAACATAGTATTATAATAAGGGAAAAAGATAATCTATAAGAGACTGTGTCAAATAGAAAAAAATGTACTGAAAATAAGGAAATTTTTTGAAATGTATTTTAAATAAATAAATTAAAGTAAACATAAATGATTGAATCAATGATAATCTAATTGGCACACATCATAAAACCTTGTACGAATGTTGGCTAATGCAAATTTTTGTAATACAATATATAATGAGAAAAGAGCAAACAATCAACTAAAAATCAAATGCTAAATAAGTGGTCATACTCAATGTTATTATATTTTTAAATTTTTTTCTTTTAAGTGTGATAGGAAAGTTGGATGAAAGTGGGGAACTAGAAAACAATCTATGGATGGTTTCAGGGCATTTAGGTTAAAAAGGGTTTGTGTTGGTAAGGGTGTTGGCTTGGTATTAGGGCCTACCCCCTCATTTCATAATACAAAAAAAATAAGGGTGTGTTTTAAGCATAGATATGGTGGGGGTTAGTCAGTGCCCTTAAAACAACCATTCAATTTCACTTATCATCTATGAAGCATTCATTCACATAAATACATTAACCATTGCATAAACAAACATCACAAAAACATACAACATAAGAACACAATAAATATGTGGAAAAAACTTATGGGGGACAAAACCCACTGAAACATGTCTTGGAATTAAATACTATAAGAAATTTATCAATATTTAGTGAGTCACCAACCCCACAAGGATCACTAACCCCTCACTAGTTAAGCACCAACTCAACTAGTCCTTTAACAAGCATTAACTTGCAAGGAGGCACCAACCCCCTATATAAATAATCACAAAATCAAATACATAGAATATATGATCACCTTTAGACACTTATTTCTCACTCAAATTATTATGATCCCCTTATTTTTCTATTAAAACTCTTATATCTATCTCAAATAGTTTATTAGGCCTCTTCACTCAACTAACTATCTCGTTGGCAGATTTAGGTCATATCACCTTGACCATCATCTATATAATTAATATTATAAATTCATGACATGATAAAAATAAATATTTAATGGTCTTCAATCCCTCTACTAGTTTTTCAATCTTATACTTAATTCCCTAATATCCTCAATATTCTAACTAGTTAATTAGGCTTATTAGACCTTTTTATACTTGACTCTTGATCTCACCCAAATTGTTCAAAAAAAAATTTAAAATACTTTCATCACCATTTAAATACATAAAAATATACATTCAACAAGTGAAACAACAATTACATAGTTTTTTCACCACCCATAATGACCAAAACCACTATTAGGCCTAATAGAGACCCATTGCAATTAGGCCTTCTCAAAGCACACATTTCATATTCACCACATTGGAAAATATTGAACCTAAAAAAATATATTAAAAAATTAAAATAAACTTAAATTATACCCTTGATAATCTCACCTTATTTCCCCAACATCATTTATCTCATTTCAATACTTGAACCACACCATTAGGTCTACTCGCAATTAGGCCTTCTCACTGCCAGAAAGTCTGCCTTGAATATCTAAAGTATAAAATCAAATTTTACACATAAATATATTAAAAAATCACATTTATATAACCTAAATCATTTAAATTTCATCAAAAATTCCATTATATTTCACCAAATATGGAAAAATACCTCAAACTGATCATTTCCATATGCTCACTCAGAACTGCACATAGGCTTCATAACCCAGTCAAGAACATTTGAGTTTTAAAACATTAATATGAGTTTATAATTAATATAAATATATTAAAATTAACATATTATACATATATAACGAATTAATTTTAATTTTATTCTTTAAATTATTTCATAATGGCTCAGGAACATCATTCTCACTCACACATAGAAACTGCTTGTAGCTCCAAAACATAGTCATGGAAACCAAGACTTAGAACACCTATGTATATAATTTTACTAACTTAAAATGTGTTTATATTATCCTTAATAATACTTATAATATATATATATATATATATATATATTAATATATATATATATATATTTATATATATATATATATTACAATTTTAAATATCAATATTGGTCTTATAAACTAATCTCATGTCTTCACCCTACATAGACCTCACTATGTTAGCCATGTCACTTTGAGAGAAACTTTATTATTGTATGTAAGCATATAAAAAAGTTATACTAAAGGGGGATATGTGATATATGTATTTAAAAATAAGCCCATGCATTTTTATCCATCCCTAATCCACTATAACCCATCCATAATCTCATTCTCACTTTTGCTTGGTTTTGTCATTATCTTCCTCATTAGGCCCTTTTAGAGATAGAAAAACTTACATGAAAAATTTAGATTATTTTAATTATATAAAATTAAATTATCATAAAATAAAATTATCACACATCATCTTCCAATCATTTTCATGCTTTGACCTATTCAACCCTACCTGCTACATCAAAAAGTTGAAAAACAATGGGTTTCTTGTAGCTTCCACTCACTCTTATGACTGACCAATTACACTTAGATAAACTTGGGAGAGTATTATACATGATAAAATCATAAAAATAGGTCATAAAATCCATCCTTATCCATTTACAATAAGATATTCCCTATAGGGTCACTATGAGGGTTTTAGGAGGGTTTACACTATCTTTCATTCTTAACAATCATTCATAAAGTATTTCCCATAAAATTTGAAACCAATGAAAATAAATTTGATATAGGAACCTTAAAAAACTTCCATTAACTTATTATGATCTCAATAAAATTGTTGATGTGCCAATGAGCATAAGAAAATTCTTCTCAGGTCTAATATACCTCATTTTATGCACATACAAAACATCAAGACCATATTTTCATGTTTTATCCTTTATAATTTGACCTAAAACTTGGTCAAAAAACTTGAAACAACCTATAACACATATAAAAATTCTCTAATGAGATATGTAACCTTATAAAATGAACTTTACCCCTCATTAGGCCACACTAGTCTCTTTGCACATTATGCTTTGAACTACCAGTCACACTTAGACATTGAACACACTTTGAAACCTATTTTAATGTTATTAAAACTTCATACTCATGTAATTAAAAATCCTAAAATTATCAAAAACAACCAATCTTCTTCTTATAAGCCTTAGACTACTCACCTCAACATGCTACCAAGCCTATTCCTTCTCATTAGGTCTCTTCATGCAATGACTAAGCCTTAAAATAGATATTGTAACTATTATAAATGATTTTTTACTCATTGTCATGATTAAATAAATATATACACTCTCTCATGCCTAAAATAACACAATTCACCAAGCTTCACTATGCTTTATGCATACACCTTCTCACATGGCTAGACTAGGTTTCTCAAGAAACCTAGTACTCAAATATTTGAACTTAAAAAATATAACTCTCAATGATATAAACCAAAAACATTCTTAAATCAATATTATCTGAATACAAGACTACTCTTAACAAGATTATTAACTTGTCACACTACAAAATTGTGTCAATTCCTCATATAGAACTCAAAGGCTGGTAAACCATGCTTATGATATGACAATGCTCCTCAATACTAGTGTTCAACAATATGATTACCTTTTATCTTGATATTAAACTTGAAAATTCATCAACCTTAAAAAAATTACTAGGTTTCCTTCAAATTCTCTCATAATAGAGAGACAATAGGTTACCTTCAAATTTTCTCTTGTCATATGACTCCTTGTCACATACCACTTCACCATGCATGACATCAAATTTGACCATGACATTAATGACATACATATTGACATTGACATCAATGAAAACAACAATGCCACAATACCAAAAACAATAACATACCTCAAAAATCTCCCCCTTTTTCATTGATGGCAAACATTCAAACAAAATTGATTATTCACATCTCCCCAAGCTGGATCTTCTTTGAACTAACCTTTCTCCAAAAATATAACTTTCACCCCATTTGAAAGTAATGACAAAGGGTCATCTCTTGGTATCTAACATCTAATTCTTGGACCTAAAACATTCCCTCTTCCCTAAATAAGATCAATCTCCCTCTGATCAACCAAATAGGAAATCAACTCATATAAGTACCCAACCACGCTCCCCTTATCTCCATGAGATATTCAGGAACTATCATGAATGTGACTTAGTTTGATCAAGTCATCATGAAAATTATTTGTAGCCCATATCTTTAAATCACACCTCCAACAAACTATTGACTAAAATTTAAATTTGAAACAAAGAATTCAAAGCTCCTGTTAAGACCAAGCATCCTTCATGATTTTGCTCAATAGTTGAGTGCCTCCATGAAGCCTAATGGATTCATATCTTCTCTTGGATACTAAAAAACATAAACTCAAGATATTCCTATATCTCCATGTCCTTACTAGACTGATCTTTCTTCACGATCCTCTTGGGTTTGAATAACCCTTTTGGCTTGACCTCTTCATCCACAATCTGAGCTAATAGGGAGAATTATTGGCACTCTTCTACATCTAAACTATGATACACCATGTAAAATAGTCCACTTGGACATGTATAATGGTCATCATTCACCTTATCTACCTTTGGTTTCTACTCACTATCTTGTCTTCTTTCTTGTACTCTAGGGGCCTCAACTTTCTTATTTTAACTTAAAATTCCATGGTTATAGAAATTTGTAATATGACCAACCTTTTGAAAATTGAAATACACTATTATTATTGATGTAAACACACTATTACCCATACCTATTGACTAATGATTCTCATCATAGTTCCATGCATATTCATTTTTGGAGGGTCTTATATAATGCCTTGATCTATGACCAAATAGGTTACATGGATAATAATAACCATTGAAAGGATCAACATACATTTTAGTATTAGGCTACCTGATAGGATTAGTATTCATTCTTCCATCACCATTATTCCTTGATTGATCATTAACCTTCTTGATCTCATTAGTGTTATTTTTTCGGTCTCCATTGAATCCAAGACTTGTTTTGTCAATAGCAATCTTTTGAATACACAAGGTTTTATCTAGATCATTGGTACTATTTTTAAACTTCACAAATTTTCCTTATTTGATTCTTGATCCAACTAAGCTATCAAGGAATCCACATTAGTTACATAACTTGCACATTCTTCTTCTTTAGCCTTTAGGCTTGCAGTCACAATCTCAATTTCTATTTGATTTTTTCTTCTTATTCCTTAGAGTTGTTGCTCAATATATATTCAAAAGAAATGATTTGTTCCTCATAATATTTGATAAGATACATTATCATCTTATTCTTATTCTTCACCATCTTTAGTTCTTATAAAGCATTCATCAACTCAGCCTCAAAGTCCACCTCATCTTCTTCTTCATTTGAATCACCAACAACACCTCCAAACCCCATGGTCTCTTCTTGATTTTAATAAATTACTTCCTCATCCATGAAGAGAAATTAATTGAAATTAGGATCATCACTTTCATGGTCACTCTCATAATCACTTATCTCACTCTCATCAGATGAGTTGTAGTCTTCCTTGGTGTAAAAGCTTTTTTGTCTCTTAAAAAACTTCTTGTCATTATACTTTCTAAAGCTTTTCTTGCTCTTGTCAAACTTATAGGAATTATTATCATCATCATGAACTTAATAATGCTATTTATCATCCTTTATATTATAATTATGAGGGAAATTATTATCAAAGTGCCCAATCTCTCCATAATTAAAGCATGTAAAGGGAAACTTGCCCTTGTATTTACCTAAACCTCTTTTTAACTTTATTTCAAACATAGCTATCAACTCATCATCATCAATATCATAATCATCATTGTCTTTGACCTTCTTAATTTGTGTCTTATTATCCTTTGAATTATTTTATACTTTGAAAGTATCTTCCTTCTTTATACATCTCCCTTCACTTGTCCTCATCTCATAGGTTGTTAGGGTGCCATGAAGTCCATACATCTTTAACTTGTCTAGATCTTGCATCTTTTTAACAATAGACACTTTAGAATAAAACTTCAGAGTTATAGATCTCAAAACATTTTAAACAATAGTAGACTCTTTTAATTCTTCACCTAAGCCTCTTATGATGTTGACCACTTAAACAACCCTCAACAAGTAGGTTGTAATTGTCTCATCTTCATTCATCCTTAGGATCTCAAATTGTCTTCTATGAGTTTATAACTTAGCCAACTTGACTTTAGAGTATCACTAATGGATAGTATTCAAATTTTCCCACATTTATATATCATAGATATAGTGCATCACCTTCCCAAGTTCTACCTCTGATAGGCCAAACATAATACCATTTATTTCTTTTGAATTGTTGTCACTAGCCTTCTTACATGTTGCATGTATAGGAGGAATAGGGGTGCAGTATCCATCAAAAATAATCTCCAAAGATCATAACCTTGAGACATAAAAATGTTTTCATATTGATACTCCAAAAATCATAGTTATATCCATTAAACAATAGAGACTTTCTTATAGAGAAACCACCTTGTGTTTGACTAGCCATATTCACTTACTTAGGATCTCCTTTAGGCTATTAGGCTTGCTCAAAATTATCCAATGTGATACCAAATGTTTTAATTATGTATATTTAGAGGGTGGGGTGTACCAATTCCCTTAAAATAACCATGTAAGTTCACTTATCATCCATGAAGTATTCATTCACATACACACTTTAACCATTGCATAAACAATCATATATACAAAAGTATACAACATAAGAACATAATAGTTATGTGGCAAAACCTCATGGTGGATAAAAATATTTGAAACATATATTTAACTATATTTATATAAGTAATTTATAAATATTTAGTGAGGCACCAACCCCACAAAGAGCACTAACCCCTCATTAGATAAGCACCAACTTGTAAGGAGGCACAAACCCCATAGGTAAATCAACAAAAAATTAGATACCTATAAACTATAATAAATTTTTTAAACTTTATTCTCATTCAAATGATTATGATCCCATTATTTTTCTCATAACACTCTCCTACTCTCTAAAATAGCCTATTTGGCCTCTTCGCTCAACTAGTCCTCTTCTTAGTAGATTTAGGTCATATCACCTTGATCATCATATATAGAATTAATTTTATAAATTAATGATATGGTAAAAAAACTCTATGATGTTTTTTTATCCATCTACCTAGTTTTTCAATCTTCTATTTCATTCACTCATATCCTCAATATTATAGCTAGTCAATTAGGCCTATTAGACATTTTTATACTTGACTCTTCCTCTCACCCACCTTGGTCAAACAAAAAAATTATAATACTTGGATAAAAATTTTAATATATCAAAAAAACACATTTCAAAATTTAAACAACCATTACATAGGTTGGTCACCCCCCATAAGGACCAAAACCACCACTAGGCCTAATGCAATTAGGCCTTCTTAGAACACATGTTTCATCTTGACCACCATGGAACATCTTGAGAATTAAAAAATAGATTAAAAGCTTAATAAAAAATTAAATTATACCTATTATAATCTCAAACTATTTCCCCAACACCATTTACCTCATTTCACTCGTTGAACCACACCATTAGGTCTACTCATAATTAGGCCTTCTCATTGCTAGAAAGTCTACCTTAAATATATGAAGTATAAAATAAGTTTTTTCGCATAAATATATTAAAAAAAACATTTATATAACATACATAACATTATGGTCATCACCAAGTCCATTATATTTCAACACACAGGGTAAGAAACCTCAAACTGATCATTTCCATATGATCACTTGGGACTACACACATGCTTCAAAACCTAGTCAAGAAACTTTGACTTTTCACACCTTCATAGGAGTTTATAATGCATAATAATACATTTAAATTAACATATGAGACATATATAATATATTAATTTGTATTTTATTATTCAAATCTATGTATAATGACCCAAGAATATCATTCTCACTCACACATAGAAAACTACATGTAGCTCCAAAACATAGTCATGGAAACCAAGACATAGAACACATATATAAATAATTTTATGAGATTAAAATTAGTTTTTATGATAATTAAAAATACTTATAAAAAAAATAAATATATATATTACAAGGGTCAATATCAATACTGGTCTTAAAAACCAATCTTATATCTTCATCCTACACAAACCTCACTGTGTTAGATAGGTCACTTTGAGAGTAAATTTTTGCTTGTATGTAAGCATATCAAAATAATATATTAAAGGTTTATATGTGATATATGTATTTAAAAATAACCCCATGTATTTTTATCCATCCCTAATCCATTTCAACCCATCCCTAATCTCATTCTCACGCTTGCCTAGTTTTCTCACTATCTTCCTCATTAGGCTTTTTTAGCGATATGCCAACTTCCATGACTTGTTTAAATTATTTAATTTTTATAACCTGATCATAAAATTAAATTATAAAAAATAAAAGTCTCACACATCATCCTCTAATCATTTTCATGTTTTGACCTATTGAAACCTTCCTACTACATCAAAAATATGAGAAATAAGGGGTTTCTTATAGCTTCCACTCACTCTTATGATAAACCAATGCCACCTAGAGAAACTTGGGAGAGTAATATAAATTATAAAATCATATAAATAGGTCATAAAATCCATTATTATCTATTTTTAACATAATAATCCCTATCAGGTCACCATGAGGGTTTTAGGAGGGTATAAACTGCCTTTGATTCTTAACAGTCATTCATAAAGGGTTTCCCTTCAACTCCAAAAAATTAAAAAAAAATTATATAGGAACATTTCAAAACTTACATGAACTTATTATGATCTCATGCAAAGGTTTCACATGCCAATAAGTATAAGAAAATTGTTATTGGGTCTATAATACCTCATTCTGTAGACACAAAAAACCTCATGACCACATTTTCATGATTTTGCCTTGATAATTTGACCTAAAACTTGGTAAAAACACTTGAAACAACATATAACACATATGAAAATTATCTCATGATATCTATCACCTTGGAAATTGAACTTGACCCCTCATTAGGCCACACTAGGCCTCTTTGCACATTAGACCTTGAAGTACCAATCATACTTAGACCTTGAATACAAATTTAAACCTATTTTAATATTATCAACACCTGATAATAATTTAATAAAATATCATACCATGATCACATACTACCAATATTATTCTTATAAGCCTAAGACTGCTCACCTCAACATGGTACCAAGCTTATGCCTTCTTACTTAGTCTCTTCATGTAATGAATAAGCCTCATAACCAATATTATAACTCTTATGAAGGATTATTTTCCTCATTATCATGATTAAACAACTTTATACACTCTCTCATGCCTATACTAACACAATTCACCAATTTTCACTATGTTTTATGCATACACCTTCTCACAAGGCTAGACTAGGTTTCTCAAGACACCTAGTACTCAAATATTTGAAATCAAACAAGCTAAATCTCAATGATATCAACTAAAAAAAATCTTAAATCAATATTTTATAAAGACAAGACTACTCTCAATAGGATTATGAACTTGTCACACTACAACATTGTGCCAAGTCCTCATATAAAAATCAAAGACTACTAAACCATGCTCATGATATGTCAATGTTCCTCAAGACTAGTTCTCAACAATATGCTTACCTTGTATCTTGATATTGAGCTTGACAAGTCATAAAATTCAAAAACATTATCAAATTTCCTTCAAATTATCTCTCAAGATAGAGACAATAGGCTGCCTTCAAATTTTCTCTTATCATAAGAATCCTTCACATACCACTTCACCATGCATGACATCAACTTTGACCTTAAAATTAATGACATCCATCTTGACCTTGACATTAATGATAACATCCATTCCATAATAATAACAATAAGAACATACCTCAATAGGGTGTGAGGTGCTTAGCCAATATATACCATTAACCATGTGTTTATACTTGAGTAAAAAACTAAGTCAGCTTCCCCATTGGTGATGAAATCCAAGTAGGTAGGCATTGGGTAGATAAATGTTAAAATGTATTTTGAAATTATGTGATTCAGTAGTGTGTGAAAGAAAGATCAAAATAGTGCAACTAAATAGTATATTGAAAAACCACCTAATTAGACTATGCAATCTATTTTAATCATGCAAACAACTAAAAATAAAAGCATGAATTAATTACTAGCATATAGTTGTTAATTCCCAATTTAAACATGGTACATAGTTGATTCAGGTGATAGTGTATACAAAAATTACATAATATAATCAATAGGTCACTACTATATTGTAGAAGCAAGGGTCCTTAAGAACTAAGTCAACCAGGTTAACCTAGTCTTTTAGATAAAAGATAGGTCAACCTAGTTTGTTGCATGATTTTAGTTTTGAATACTAAAAACTTTGGAAAATAGAAATATAATGAAAAACTGAATTGAAAGAGAGAGGAAAAGAACCTTGTGGGTTGGAAGATGCTAAGGACTATGATTTTTTTTTAAAGTACCTTCAATGCTATTTTCAAGTTCTACCAACTATGTTGATTGGATTGACCTTATTCTGTAATCCCCTATTTGTTGAAACCTATTAATATGATTGAGTTGATCTGGTCAACATAGTTTGTTATCTAGAAGTTGACTATGATACTAAGTCAACATAAATGACTTAGTTTTTTAGTTTAGAGATGAAATAGGAGACTAAGTCAACCTGCTTGACATAGTCTACTATTTGGAAGTGAATAAGAGTACTATGTCAACCTATTTAATCTAATGACATAACTTGTATCTAATGAAGACTTGCATAGAAAGAAGATAGTCATTTTGATTCAACTATGTGTTAAACATGTGCATAGAAGTTAGAAACTATACTCGCCTAGTTGACCTAGGATCACAAATATATAAAAATAATAAAATGATAGAAATGAAAAGTGTAAAAGAAAATTTTCAAGGGTTATATTCAATTCAAGTTCATCAGAATTTATGCAATCATAAATGCATCATATCTATAAATCAATCCTATCTTGGAGAAGATAGATCCTACTTACACTTTCGAATGGGGTTACATTAGATAATTGGGAACATGACCAATATGGATCCACTAAACCCAATTATGGAATATATTACCATAATAATATCATTAGTAAGGGTTATAAGTTCTATAGTTAAGCAAAACTATGTAATAACCCTAAGTCCTATGTTTTCATATTCACTATACTAATAACAAGTAAAGCAAAAAAATCTAATCTAGTGCTCACCAAATCTTGTGGCATAAAGTGGGGGTATTAAATAACAAAAGTAAACATGCATAGAAGACATATACTTACGTCAAAGTATACAGAATCATAATGCATGAAAGAGAAGTGCAAATACATATATATCTAATCTTACAAAGGAGAAACAAATTTAAGAATACTTACCTTTGAAGGTGAACCCGTCAAGCCTTAATCTCTCCCTTGGCCAAGGTGATTCACAATATGTTATTATGATATGTAAGGATGATGAGTATAAATAAGCTCTAGGCTACACAACCTATCAATGTATTCAAAATACTTCTCCACAAGATAAGATCCATATCTCCAAAGAAAGTGTGGAACCCTAACTTGATCCTCAAGTAGAATGGTGGATAAGCATATTTTCAATAGCTTTTGCTTCATATTCTCTTTTCTAAATAATATAAAAACTATTATGTATATATAGTTGAATTTAACCCTTAATGCTTCCAAAATTTTTGACCGACATGGTCCACCCAGTCAACCTAGTATCGTTATTGATAAAAACTCACTAGGTTATGGGCTAGGTTGGCCAAGAGATGACCTAAACCCTAAATAAGTTTTTCTAATAAGATTACAAGATTGACATATTTGAAATAGTCATGTAAACTACCAAAAAATGTTTTAGGTTAGGAAAAGTGATATTGAAGGTGGTAAAATATTAGAGTGTGGAAAAGAGAAGGACAAACTTAGGTGAATGTTTTCTAGGAGATAAGTGCATAGATAATAAGTGGTAAAAGGGAAAACAATCCTAAAAATCACTAATGGTCTACCCACCACTTTCTCGATTCACCCCTTAGGGATTATACTGAGAGAGATTGAGACTCAATAGGTTCCTTAAAGATAAAGAGCGTTAGTAACTGGTAAAATTTATACTAGATAGATTGAGACTAGATGGGTTCTTTTAAGCTAAAGAGCATCATTAATTTTTAAAAGTTTGAAAATATTATGTGTATACATTATGCATTTGTGAATTAATTATTTACATAAACTATCACATGTTAGAGTTGGAGTTAAATTAATTCATTGTGGATGATTCCTACATAAAAAATGTTGTAATTAAGAATGCATCCTAAAGTTTGAATATTTGGTGATAATTTTACATAACTAAATTCATGCTCTAATGAAAATGTTTAATTTGTGGCATGGAAGTATTTGGATAATTGGTATATCATTGTAGCTGGTATGTAAGGTGAACTTGGCTAAACCAATTAATTGTGAGGTTAAAATATGATGAAATAAAGCAACAAATTTTTATGTTTTGTGTAAAATAATGCATGTACATCCAAATGAGGATGTATAAATCTATGAGGTACATTCATTCATTTATGAATTTTCTACCCATGAGTCATATATATTTAGTAGACTAAACATTGGGTCCATTGTAAAGGCATGTGGGAAAGACATTATCATACTTCTCCACATTCAGGTCAAGAAATAAATTCTACCATTTAGGTCTATCATTCCCACTTATAACATTTATTTATAAATACCAACATATGTGTATCACATTATGGAGTGCGTTGGTTGGTGAAACAACTAGTCACTATTATGTTTATTTATTACTGGTGGAGTCAGATAAGCAAGGAAAACATATTCTAAAAAAGTTAATTTTGAGAAATGGAAGAGAAATTATTCATTGAAAGATGATAGCATTCCTGATGATGATGTATATATTGATTCAAATGAGCCAAACTACACGTAGGTTAAAATCAATCAAAATAAAGAAAATGATCTAAACTTCACGTAGGTTAAGACCATTCCTAATGACGATCTAAATGTCCATGGTCAATCAAAGGGTATGAGTGCAAGCACATCATCAAGATGATGAATGTGATAAATAAAATGGGATGAGAAAGCGTTGAATATCCTCTATCAAATGGCTATAATGTAAGTATAATGTTAATTATAAATGTCAAAATGCATATCTACGTATATGGACCAATATTAACCTATCAATTGTTGATTGCCATTGGATATTTTATTCGATTGAATGTTGATCATTGATCCTAATTTTTGAATTAAAATGGCTATTCCACAGGTTTTAAAATTGATGTCTGCATGAATATATTTGATGTCTACATGAATGTATTTTATGTTTACATGATTTTCACTTAGATATTTGAAATCTAATGGTTATTTTTCATAGCCTTAATTTTAATGTCTACGCACCCATCAATTGACATCCACATGAATGTTAATGACATCTGCATGACTATCAATATTTGGACCCTGATGGATGGATATTAATCTTAAACTTTGACATTTACATGAATGCCACTCTGCTGGAACAAAAATTCCTTGGTCTATTTCCTTCGAACCTTTTATCTTAGACACTTTCCCCAAAAGAATTATCTCTAGGCCTTTTGTCTTTGTTAGAAATATTGCTATGGATATTTTATTCGAAATAAATATATCCTTAGGGGAATTATCTCAGAAAATTTTCCCAAAAGATTTGGGTTTACAAAAAATGTCTTAGAAAAAATATCTCAAAGAAAATAGACTTAACTTTCACTATGGATAATTTTCTTGAAAGAATTTGGTCCTTGGAGAAATTATCACATAACATTTTTCCCAAAAAAATCCAACATTTAGGAAAATTTTAGAAACAATGTCACTAAAAGGAAATAGGCTTATATTTTGCCTCAGACAAAATGTCTAAAAGAAATGCCTTCGAGAATTTAACTTAGCCTTTTTAGGTGGACAATTTTCTTGAAATAATTAATTCTTCAAGAAAATTGTTATAGAACTTTTGCCTGAAAGAAATAATTTTGTAGGATCTTCTCCTTAGATAATTTTCTTGAAATAATTGAAACACTTAGCCAAATTAACTTTGAAATATTTCCCAAGTGTAAACTAGGCTTTTAAGTCTACATGATATTTTGGAATTGTTCTTGAAACTACTTGAACACCATGAAAATTGCTCAAGAACCCTCTATTTGTCATTCTAGACCTGTCTCTAAGCCTTTTGATATTTCTTCAATTGGGAGCATACTAGGCTTCTCTTTAGGTCTAGGTGAAGATTGGTATGTAGGTCAAAATGGCTAACATTTTTGGTGACTCAGCTAGCTTGACTAGCTTGCTAGTCATGGAAATTAGTTATTGACTAAGCTTGTTCATGATGACTTGAATGAATAAGGTACTACTTGCAAAAGGGAATGATCTAGTTATGGGATGCCTTTTTATCTAGATTAGACCTCTAGGGTTTTTAATGAGAGTAGTTCCTCATATATTATATTTTAGACCTCTCTTTGTAAGACCTAAACGAGTTGGGGTGAAAAGAGTTCACTCATCCAATGTTCAAAGATCCACTCTCTATATTTAACTCATTAACACATTAATTTATTATTAAAATAACTAATACAATGGTTATTATGGTTTTCAAGAAACAATAATTCACCTAGAGGTCAATTTAATGGACTTAAGATGAAGGGAAATGAGGGTAAGGCCTGATTAAAATCACTTAAAGTCAATAACCCACTTTATGCCTGAGACATCAACCTTAAGACAAGCTAGATGACCTATAAGGAGAGTTTATGAGTACTTAGGATCAACTTGGACCTATAAAAGGAAGATGAAAACCACTTTTACATATCAACAATAATAAAACACTAAATACAAATAGGTAAACAACTACAAAATGCTCTATTCATTACTCCAAGAAGTATCAAATACAATTTTTTGGTAGATTCTAGTCGTAATAACCTAAGGGATGTTTAATAATATCTCAAAGGCCATATTTATAGAAGAAGGGAAATAAGAAAGAGGGATTTTGGCATTGAAAAGAGATTCAAAATGAGCACAACTCCATTTGAACCGTAGTTACAACTACCTCTACATTTATGCTCATTCAATCTTCCTGATTGATCCAAGTCACTCAATTAGTTACACCATTACATTATTCCTTTACTGATGTTCCTTTATGGTTGTAATGGTAGGATCAAGTTATTTTGAGTTAGGTTCTAGCATCAATGTAGTTATAACCATCATATCAATCTATTAGAGTTCTTTCATGGCATTAACTACTATTTACTGGTTTGTTGAGGCATGCAAGATTGGAGAGAAAGGTCACTTCCATGCAGCTAGCTCTAGTAATGAAGCCATTAAAGTCTACGTGTTTACCTTTATTTTCCATGCCATCTACCACTTGTCACTCATTATGAAGACTAGTTCCTCATATCTTGAAACTAATAGAGCCATGCCATGCATGTTTTGAGTGGTATTTTATTGGTTTATGACTATGTTTAAGGATGAGAAGCCCACACCATATCTCATTTATTTGCCCTTGTATTAGAATCTAAACTTGGGTCTATTATAGATGAAAAACAATCCAAATTATTGGTTTTCCTATAGTTTTAATTGACAAAATAAGTTCACCAAGTGCATGTACTTGATTTGACAATAATATGCCACCCCTTTGGTTTATATTAGGTCTAAAAGACCTATTTTACCTCCATGGAGCTCTATTGGTAATGTTTGGTCTCAGTGTCCCCACTCTGGTTTAACTTGGATTTATCCTGAATCATATTTGATATTGGTTCCTTCATATTTACTTTTCCCAAGTTGAAGAATGTCATATCAACTTTCATCAAAATGTCCTAGGATCAATCCTTTTCTTATTGGCTATCGACCATGACTTGGATCATTGACTCATTGACCTTTTCTTGCACCATTTGATCCTGATTAACATGATAAGATGTAGTTCATCGATCTTCTACCAGCTTGAATGTGATCATGCCACTTGTCAACCACACATCTATTCTCATGATTTGCTAACTCTTTGACTTGCTCACATATCATTGATCTTGAATTCATGATTAAATGTGAACCATTGATCTACCTGATCCCATTAACATATCAATCATTGCTTTTCATTGGATCTTCTATATGATTGATTATAGATCATTGATCCTAATTTTTGAATCCATATGACTATTTCATGGGGCTTAAAATTGATGTCTACATGCCTATATTTAACATCTTTATGAATGTATTTGGAATCCACATGGCCATCACTTAGATATTTGAAATACAATAATTATTTATCATAGCCATAATTTAGACATATACACACCCATAAATTGACTTTTTTAAGAATGTCAATGACATTTTTATGATTGTTAATCTTTAAACCCTAATGGATGGTTGTTGAGATTCAACTTTGAAACTTACACAAATGACACTTTGTTGAAACACAAATTATTTGAGCTATTTCCTTTGATCTTTTTATCTCAGACACTTTCTCCAAAATAATTATGTTTGGAAGCCTTAACCATTAATGTGGATTTTTTTTTTGAAATAAATATGTATTTAGGGGGAATTATCTTAGATAATTTTCCCAAAAGATTTGGTTCTGTGAAAACTTTATCTCAGACAAAATGTCTAAAAAAATAGACTTAGCTTTTATTTTGGATAATTTTCATGAAAGAATTTGGTCTTTAGGTAAATTATTACAAAACATTTTACCTGAAAGAAATCCAACACTTAGCCAAATTTTATAAACAATTTCCATAAAATAAAATATAGTTAGCTTTTGCCTTAGACAAAATGTACAAAAGAAATGCCTTTGGGAATTTAACTTATCCTTTTAATGTAGAAAATTTTCCCAAAAAAATCAAGTCTTTGATAAAATTGTTGTGAAACTTTTTCCCAAAAGAGATAAGTCTACGGGATCTTTGCATTAGACAATTTTCCTGAGAGAAGTCCAACACTTAGCCAAATAAACTTTGAAATATTTCCCAAGTGTAAACTAGGCTTTTAAGCTTACAAGATCTTCTAAACTGGTTCTTGAAACTGATTGGATATCATGAAAACTGCTTGAGAACTCTCCATTGGTCATTCTAGACCTATTTCTAATCCTTTTGATATTTATTCAATTGGGACCTTGTTAGGCTTCTCTCTAGGTCTAGGCAAAGCTTGGTATGTGGGTCGAAATGGCCAATAGGTGGTACAGTTAATTGTTCTAGAAAATGCCATAGTATTAAGCTAGCAATGGGGGACTATTTTCTATATTCTTTGATGTTTGCTATTCCTATGGGTAGGACTGACATTGCTTTAAGAGTACAATGGATCACCACATTGGGTAATATTGAGATGAATTTCCAATAACTATTCATGCACTTTCATTCTAAAAGTAAGCTAGTAGAACTATGGGGATTAAGATTTAAATCTCCAAAAGTGGTTAGTTCACATTAGATGACCAAGATGCTAAAAAAATTTGGTAAAGGATTTATGGTGTGTTTATTTTCCATTGATGTTTAGAAAACTAAGGATTCTACCCATCCTGATTTACAACAAATATTGGATGAACATTCAGCTATTTTTTACCCCATGCCAAAATGTCTTCCTCTTAGTCATACCCATGATCATATCATCAAACTAATTCTTATAAGTATACCACCCAACATCAAACCATATAGATATCATTATGCCTAGAAGAGTGAAATTTAAAAAATGATATAACAATTGTTGGAGGTAGGAACCATTCACCATATCCAATGTGAATATTCTTCTCCAATAGGCAAGGTGTGAAATAAGGATAAAACATAGAGGATGTGCCCAAATTATAGAGAGATTAGCAAGTTCACAATCAAAGATAAGTTTCTTATTCCTATAATTGATGATTTGTGAGATGAATTACATAATGTTGTTTATTTTACCAAATTAGATCTTTGCTCTGGGTATCATCAAATCTAGATCTATGAGGAATACCTTCCTAAAACAACTTTCAGTACTCATGAAGGCCATTATGAATTTTTGGTCATGCCTTTTGGTATCATTGATGCACCATCCACCTTTCAAATTTTTATGAATATAGTTTTTAGGCCATTTGTGAGAAATTTTTTACTTATGTTTTTTGATGGTATCCTTATTTATAGTAAAAATTTGGAAGACCACTTGAAACATGTGAAACATGTACTCTTATTTCTTGAACAACATCAATTGTATGCTAAACTATCCAAATGTGATTTTGGAGTCTAGGAAGTGGAATATTTAGGTTGTATTATATCACATGAGGAAGTAAAACTTGATCCTAAAAAAATCCAAGCCATCATGGAGAGGTAGATTCTCGAGACACTCAAGCAACTAAAGGGATTTCTATGGTTAACTAGTTACTATCGTAGGTTTGTCAATCACTATGGTAGTATTGCAACACCGCTCCTTTTTTGAAGAAAGACTCCTTCTAGTGGATTGATATAGATACCATGGGATTTAAATAGCTAAAAATGGCTTTATGAATCACTCCATTATTGGCTACTCCATATTTTTCTAAAACCTTTATGGTTGAATGTGATGCATGTGGATATGGTATGGATGCAGTACTCATGCAAGAGAGTAGGCCCATTGCCTTTTAAAATCATCAATTTAAGGTTAAATATTGGATCAAACCCATCTATGATAAAGAGATGATGTCTATTATACATGCAATCAAATAATAGAGACCTTATCTATAGGGTCATCACTTTTAGGTAAATACTGATCATGATAGCCTTAAATATTTTTTTGAAGAATGGTTTTCCTTTGAAAAAGAAAAAAATGGGTGATGAAAATGTTAGGCTTTGATTTTGAAATAGTCTAAAATAAAGGAAAAGAAAATTTGGTGGCTGATGCACTAGCTTGGTGAGATGAACTAGTTGAGGCATTTTTTATGTGCCATGACCATTTGGTAGGCAGACTGGCTCGAGGAAGTAAGGTCAGAATGGGAGAATGATAGTGCTACGCACGCATTGATTCAAAATCTACAATAAGATTTAGATGGGATTGAAAAGTTTACATGGAAGGGTAATGTATTATGGTACAAATATATATTATATATGTGTCAAAATTCTCTTCTCAAATAGAAAATCCTTCAAGAACTTCATGCATCTCCACTTGGCAGTCACTTAGGTTTTTTGAAAACCTATCATAGAGTCAAGAAGGATTTTTTTTGGGAAGGAATCAAGGGGGATATACAAAAATATATGGTTGAATTTATGTTATTTCAATAAAATAAAGGTGAAACCATTAAAACCCTAGGTATTTTATAGTCCTTATCCATCACTAGTCAACAATGGGAAGAGGTGTCTATGAATTTCATTACAAGGTTACCATAATCTGAAGGTAGAAATTTTATCATGGTTTTTGTGGATAGACTCACAAATTATGCTCTATTTTGTCTTTATCTACACCATTGGTGGCCAATACAGTAGCTTTTGCATTTTTCAATATAGTTCAAGAATTCCATGGTACTCTAAATATTATTATTAGTGATCGAGATCCCATATTCACTACTAATTTTTGGACATAATTTTTTGCATGTTTGGGAACCCAATTGTCTCATAGATCATCCTATCATTCTCAATTTGATGAACAAATTGAGGTATTCAAAAAGTGTTTGGAATGGTACCTTAATTGCTTTGTGTCAAATAAATAGGACAAATGGGTTCATTGGTTTCCCTTGGCTTAATGGTGGTATAATACTTTAGTGCATAGTTAATCCAAAATGTCTCCTTTTATGGCATTGTATGGATACCTTCCTCCATCCCTCACTTCAACCTTGAAGCCCACCCAAATTTTAGTGTAATGGAGGAACACCTTCAACATCAACATGAAGTCATTGCTAGTTTGTGTGGAAATTTAGCTTTGGCCCAGAATTACATAAAGCAACAAGTAGATCAACATATGATTAAGAGGCATTTTAAAATTAGTGATTGGGTATTTATTTGCTTGCATCCATATAAAAAGATGTCCCTGAAGTAACTAAAAAAAGGATAAAAAGTTATTTCCAAAGTATTATGTCCCTTATCAGATCTTACATGAAATTGATAGTGTGGCTTATAAGATGGAATTTATTCCATCCACTTGCATTCATCCAATATCTCATGTATCTTGCCTTAATAAGGTCATTAGACACAGAGTTTCCACTCAAACCAAGTTACAAGAATTAGATGAGGAAGGGAGAGTTATTCTTGATCTTGAAGTATTCCTTAAAATACACACTAAGTAGATATAGTTTAGAATGATTGTAGAGTATCTTATCAAATGGAAGAATATGCATTTTGAAGATGTTACCTTTGAAGATGAAGCCTCCATGCAATAACATCTAATATTGCTTGTTGAGGACAACATTGTTTTGAAGGGGAGGGCATGTTATGCCCTTAACTATTGACATGTCTAGGGCTATGTGTATTTGACTTATGGGTTACATAACCCTTTTTCATATTATTTTACATTCTCTATACACTCATATGCTTAGTACGTCAGCCTATGGGTTTTTCATGACCTTGGTAGGCTATATATAGGAGGTAGGGTTAGTTTTTAATAATCATATTAGAGTATTTGTTTCTTATTGAAAGCAATTGGGAGATTTCCCCCTCAAAGTGGCTTATCTATTATTCATATATTATACTATATCTAAATATAGTTGTGATCTATTGTTGTATTTATTCTTACTTGGTGAAGTAATATCATTACATTCTCACACCTCTTTACTTCATAGCAATCCATGTTTTCCATTACATTCAAAACCTACACCTTCATGACCCTTAGTCCATATTTTAAAACCTACAAACAATGTTATAGACATGTATGATATCCTTTAAGGTTTTTTTAATAACCTATCTAGCTACTACTAGGTTTTCATAAGGATATTTGATTAAAATCATCTTCCTTAGGACCTCTCTCTAGGCATTAGAGGGATGAAAACTAGTTTGTGAAGTTATGCCTCTCCTCAGTGCCTAGAACTTGTGAGTTTGACCTACATATGTCTTAGAGAGTCAATTAAATATGAAATTGTATATTTTACATAGATAATCTATAGGTTTCTTCATTCTTGACAACTTTGAATGGGCCTGCAATTCCACTCATTCAATGCAAGGATAAACATAAACTTTCATAAAACTTGATTAGCATATTGAAACCTATTTTTTCACTATGAATACCCTTGATGTGAATTTTAAAAGTCCATAAACCAATTTATAAAGCTCAAAAATGTTCCTTAATTGGTTAGCAATACCTCAATCACTCAGACACCTACAAGTAGGCCTAAAAAATGTGTCTTTTAGACCATTTTCTCAACCCTTTTCCTACACATGTGCCAATGTCCTACTCCAATGGGTTATTATGATGTTTTTATATTTCATTCATGTGTTTCCAAGAAATTTTAAGATATTTTGGATTCATTAAAACTAATTTTTTTCCCATCAAGCTCTTATAAGGGGTTGTAATAGGGTTTTAGGGTCCTAGTTTGTTAGGGATTTTCATAGAGAAAATATCCTCATAGGATGAATAAATTCAATAAAATGGGAGTGGATAGACCCATTTAACTCCTCCAAACTTATTTTTCCACCATTAAAACTATTAGGAAAGGTATGATCAAAAGTTGGTGGTCTCTCAGGGTCAAGTATGCATTTTGGGAGTGCCATGCAACCTTAATGATTATGCATAGCTCTAAGGGCATCTATTATATAAATAATACCAAGAAATAAAATTATAAAACCTAAATAAAACTATCCTAGTATATAATAGCTCAATGTACCTTCTCTTTGATTTTCACACATGAAGATGACACCTCTCACACTAAAAAACATGCAACTATGGGTCTAGAAAGGAACATTGAGTGTGCAGGCTATGAGAATGCATGACTCTAGATTCAAACACCAATGTGAGACATGTGAACCTATCATAACACATTATTATGGTTTAAATTATTTCCAAATCCATAAATTAACTTTAGATCTCTCACATACAAGCCTAGGATTTGTAAGCCAATAAGCTAGTTTAACTCTAAATGTCAGGTTATTGGGATTTCCTCTTGATTCCCTAAGTTAAACTTAATGGAATAACCTTGGAAAATAATTAATCACTTACCTAGATAATTAAATCCTCCAAATACTCCCAATCATTCAATTTTTCTTCCCATTTCATGCTTAGGCCTATGACTACCTATTTAGGCTTACTAGGCCTAACTAGCCTATCAAGGTTCTTCATTTGTTCAAAAGACAAAACCATATCAATAAAGACTTTGAACCCTTGGTAGATATGTAAATAGACATATTTTTAAATCCTTCACCTTTTATCCATGCATAGATCAACCATATCCTACTCTTCTTCATGACCCTTCTTGTAGGATACCTAGTAAATTTTCCTGGACTGTGAGTGTAGACATCTTACTTTTGTTTGCAACTTTGAAGTTTTGTTGGGTGATGGAACATATTGAATAGGGTCCTCCTAATTTATTAATTTTTCAATGATATTTAAATATTTATGTCATGATCATTATTATTCATTGTTATTTTCCACACCTCCATACCTCTTAGACTCATTGCACAATAAGTGTTTCTTCAATTTACAGTCACAGTCCTATGTGCTCAATAGGTGTTTTGACTGAGTTTCTCATCTTTGAGTGGTATAATATTATTGATTATTCCCCATAAATCATTAATTATTATTCATGATCCTTTTTATTATTTTGATATTTAATACCTTAGTGGTCTACATCTAATATTTAATACTTCATTTGATTAGTTTGTGTATATAGGCATGTAGATGCTCAATTAGGAGCATGTCTCTCTAGGATGAGAATGGTCTGTGAGTATGAGTTACTGAGGACAATTAATACAATACCACATAATATGACCATAAAATGATTATAATTCATTTTTTAGTATAAAATTATTATTCTATATGGTTATCACAATGAAACACCCTGCTCATACTTACAATGGAGATCCCACTATGCATGACAGTCACATTTGACATCAAGACTTTGAAGGGATTGGATTATTAATTTTAAACCTACTAAAAAACATGTAGGCTCATAAAATTTGGTTAAATGGATTGTAAAATATACTCTTATCCTAATTTTATCTCTCTCTAATAGCTAAGAGACCTCTAAACATCCAAATACACAATTACAGGTTTGTAGATGTTTATCTTAGGTCTAACGCCTACTCCTCTAGTCACATCATGAAAACCCTTATATTATGAATTTTAAAGGTCATTGAGGGAAATATTGAAGATATTTAATAATAAAAATACCCCTTTTTAATTGAATAATACACTAGAGTGCCAAAAAATCTCTAAATTATGTTGTGTCTAATAGAGAGCATTCACCATGTCAATCACTTCAAACCCTATAAAATCACATAATCTTCATTTTTAATCTATTTAGTATTATAAAATTAATTTATAAGACCTAATGAATCTATATGAGGTTCAAGGAAATTCCTTATTCATGAGGATAATCATCTTCAAACTTGAAAACACATTTTTCCTTCAAGGACCCTTCCTGCAACTTTGACAACTCATAAGTACTTTGACCCATTTGTTATATGTATACTTATGATTTGGATAATCTGACCTCAAATCTTAGGAGATGTTTGAAATATAGGTTATGTATGTAAAATGTCTTTCATCAACCTAAGTACAATCTCCTTACAAGTTTCTTTGGTCAAATAATGACTTACAGGTCTACAAACCTGTAGGTTAATGAGACCTCTCTTAACCAATCCTTAAAGATGTTGATTAAGGATTATTCATGATATTTTATTACAATAATAACTTTTAGATAGAGGAAGAACATCATAATTCTCTTAGAGACCAATTGATGCAAGGAATAGTTTGAAACCAACCAAAATGTTAAATCTCACCTTGTATAGGTTTGTAACTAGCCACTATGTAAAGATTTGTTTGCCTTCCTTTGATTTTACATGAACCATATCATATACTCATAATTTTCACCAATAAGCTTCACAATGTTCTAAAACCATTGAAAATTGAGGACATGGGATTTGAAGTCTTCATTCTGCACCCTAAGTCCTTAGTGATTATTCATAAATCTAAGGAGCATAACTAGATGACTAATGCCATACAATGAAAGTGAGTTAGGGTCCCTTCCTCTACCCAATATCTTATTCCCCCCACTCTCTTCCTCCTATCAGATTGATGCAAAATTGTTGACCATTATAGGGATGCTAAGAGGTTAATGTAGAAAATACATAGGTTTTAGACTTATTTTAGCTTATGTATCATGTATTACCTTATTTAATGCTTGCATAGGGTCCTCCATAAGATGTCTAACCTCTTATGACTCTAACCTAATCATACCCATTTGTATATGTCTTGAAAACACTTAGAAAACATTATTTTATACTATTTTTTAGGTTTAAGGTCTTGTAAAGCTATCTGAGGACAAGAGGAGAGAAATGAGAAGTCAAAAAACACTTTTGAATCAAATGGTATGGATGGAGGGAAGTTGAAAGGTCATTTTCCAAGCATGTGGAGAACTTTTATGTTGAATAAATGATATTTGACCCCTAAAAAGACCTCTTTTTGCATATAATACCACTTCATTATGACTTGCCATGGTTATGAGACCTTTCAAAACATATAATTTAAATGTTACACCTGATCCAAAGGATTCTAATATGATTTTTAACCCATATGGCATGTTTGAAAGGAAATTTGATGACTTGGAGGTCTAATTGGAGCTTGACACATGCTTAAAAAATAGACCATAGAAGACAACCTTGGATAAATCATTAGACTTCATGTCAAGACTCAAAAATTAATTGGATACCTTCCACATCTTTTCAACAAGTTCACTTTGGTTACCATGGAAGAAACACTGAAGACTGAAGGTATGCCATGGTATTTTACTTTACTATTTTACATTTAAATTTACTTGTAAGTTTTGTTATTACATGAAGATCCACTCTTGCAAATAGCTTATTTTGAGGAAATTGATAGAATTCCATTTGATCTTGTGTAATCTCATCCCAATTCATTCATTCAGAATGCATGAACTTAGGTGTGGGGGAGGAGAATATCTTTAAAGATATAAGAATTGGGTTTATCCAAACATAGACCAATAGTTTGATCTTGATTGTGGTACATAGTTTTATTATCCAAACATAAAAAAATAGTTTGATTTTGATCATGGTACATAATTTTGAAAAGAACAAGAATTTTTTTTATGTCAAAAGTTTCTTTGTGGTCAAAATACATATGTGTAGACACATTAAGAAATTCTCAACACAAGAACCTGCTCTCACCTCAATAAAAAAATAAAAAATAAAGAAATGAAAAGGAATGAAAAGAAGAAAAGAAAGAAAAAAGAAAAGATGAAGAGAGCAGCATAAGACTTCCACACAAGAACCTATGTCAAAAGGATCAAAAAAATTATAATGATAGTAGGAAAAATCTCTACATAAGAACCTATCCTTAAATGACCATTGGCCACTTTTGTTTGAGATTTAAAAAATAAATAAATTTCATTATACTTGTACTAATTAAATCAATTTGAGAATCCCATTTGAAGTATGAAGCTAAGTCTAACCCATGCATATATACCATGATGTTTTAAATAGTGCCATGCATGAGGGCATACATGAGATTAGGTGTGGGGGAGATGATGAGTTCATAAAATGGCTCATTATGTCTATAAAATAACATCCTTTTTATTGCATTAGAATTGGATCTAAATGTAATTTCTAAACTTATAGTTTATTCAGAATAAAATAGTAAGTATATATCATGGTTATGTCTTTAGAATTCCTTGTTATCTATTAGTTAGCTATTTCTAATGATTATTGAAAAAAAACTATCAATGAGTGTATATACAGTTCATAATATACTTCAAAATATGCAAAGTATGAAGAGTAACCATGTTGAAGTCTTCTACAATAGGATCCAATATTCTAGTCAAGATATGGACTCCTATAAGCTTGCTATAAAATCTCACAGTAGCTTCAAATTATAATAGGTTTGTTACAGGAGCTACGGATTACAACAAGATTGTTACAATAGCTATGGATTACAACAAGCTTGCTACAAACTAGCTATGGATTTCACTAGACTTGATATGGACTAGCTACGAATTATATCAGACCAACTACAGATTTCACCAGGCTTGCTATGGATTTCACCAGGGTTGCTAAAGATTTCAGTAGGTTACTACCAATTTCAATAAAACTGCTACAGACTTATTTGGAAAGTATTTTTAAGAGTATTCTAATGTTCCAACATCATGAATAATGCTTTACATTTATATTCCTTCTGTATATAGATTTTGGATAATAGATTGTATTCAAATATATGTTTATATAATTTTATTCCAATAAATATCTCTCTTCATATTTGATGGGGATTCAGATTATGTTGTAATATATTTTATTATTTCAATAAATATCTCTTTCCATATTTTATAGAGATCGAGATAGGATGGGGTATCTAGGTTGTTATATTTAAATAAGGTGTTGGTTGGAAGCATGAAATTATAAATACAACCTTCCACACCTGAGTGTATATTCATTCAATCAATCAATCAATCAATATAATTTATCTTTCCATTATTCTGAGTAGTTAATCTAAAACCTATGTTCTAAATAAATCATTTTCTGAGGAATGAGCTGGACACTCATTTCAAGGAAGATGGATCAATGTATTTTTATTTTATTTCTTTATTTTTTAATTATTTTTTCTGTTGTAAATTCTTATTTTTCTTTATTGTTGTATATATTTATTTTCTATATATTTTATTGTAAACCTGAAGGTATTTAATGTGTTTATCATTTAATTTTAATTTAATAATTTACTTTCCACAAGTGTGTTTTAATTTCATGCAAAAGTGATTTAATCTATGCAAGTGTGATTTACTCTCTATAAGTGTGATTTGATTTCAACAAGTGTAATTTTTAATTCTAGCAAGCATGCTTTTCAATTCTTGTAAGTGTGGAGTGTGATAGAAGCAACCATTTTCCAGTGGTGTCTCTCTCCTTTTACATATAGCCTTCAGACACCAACCTTGGATTGACATTATTAAATGAAAGGTATTGCCGACACCCATCAAGTAGCTCATATGTGGTCATTCTTTGAACCTATGCAACAATCCTTGATTATTGTGCAAATGGCACCACAAGTAATCAAGATCAAAGAATAGATGTAGCTGAGGGATTACTCAATACATGCCATCATCCTTAATCTCAACTAGGCTAGACCAATCGACAGGGTTAAGTTGATAGAGGAAACCTATAAGTCTATCACTAAGGACTATCTCAAGGCATGCTGCTAGCTAGAAAATAAGGAGTAGGAACTCACAATAGTCAAAGCTACTATTGATCACCTAAACATAGGGGACAAGGCCAAAGATGAGAAGCTCACCAAAATGAGGTCTGACCTTCAGAGTTGCATCACCACTAAGAGCTTCCAAGTGGAAACCATCAAAATATTCCAGCTATAGGACCAAGTTATAAAGCTGAAGACCAAAATAGATGGACTAAAGGAGTAGACCAAAAAAATAAGCTGCATGAAAAGGAATTAAGGTTCACATAGACCCATAAGAGTCTCTTGGAATCTATAAGTGCATACAAATAATTGTAATAGTAGATGCAGTAAGAATCCTCAGCTAAGGACCAAGAAATCCAACAATTGAAGAATGACTTCACCACTTGCTCCCAAATTGTAGGTATCCTCCCCATGCTCTAACAATTGTATGTATCCACAAACTTGAAGCCTATACTTGGGTTCATTATGGACTCTCAACATTTTAGCATGCAAGTGAGCATATTTGTGGACTAGATCCTCACGTTTAAGTTCCTCAAGGTTTAAGATTCACAACTCTTAGTCCAGAAGCTATATAGAATGGTGAACAAGACACTCTAAGCAGTAGGGGTAGCTGATCAAAGGCAGGTGATGGTGAAGGTGAATGAGTTCCTGAGTTGTAACAAGGTAACATCAAAGTACAAGGCATTTTTAGATGCCTTAGAAAAAGTGGTTCAAGATATGAAGGGGCATATTGAGTAGTTGGTCCAATTGGGACTCCCCTCCCCATTCCTTGTAAACAACATGGTCCTCTTAGAGGATAAAATAAAAGAGCTACTAATCATGAAACATAATGACTAGACCATCTTCACAGCTCTCGATCAAGCATCAAACATCTCTAAGGTGGAGACCATTTTGCAGCCTCTTACTTTGCTAGAGTTTTAAATGCTAGAAGTGATAAGAACCCGTATGCTACAATATGGAAAATTAAACAAATACTGACTATATTAAATTTGTGTTCCTTTTATGGAAGAAATAATTATGAATTATGGGCCACTTCAAGGGGGCTACCTCCTTTGATCCATGCTCAATTACAAATAACTCTTTGATGCCCTACAACATCATATGCCCTATACTTATATTATTTCTCTCCTACCACACTCCACATTCTAATGCATGTGAAACTATTCACTATACTATTATACCCCTCTAGGTACATTACATTCCATCCCCCTTAAATATGTTTCACCTTTGAAACATGATAAGAAATAGGAGGAGGACCAAATGAAATCTAGACCAAAAAATAGGTTGAAGACTAGATATAAGATCTACCATGCATTTGTTTCTACTTCCACTTCTTTTATCAATGTTGGGATATGAACATGGACATGAATGGTGTGAATGCAAGTAGTATAGCATTAGATGGAAGCACATAGAGAGATATGTATGAAATAACCTCAATAGAAGAAAATTAATCCATGAGGTTAGAATCTAGCACTGAGATTTGAAACATGACAATCATATGCTCAAATCTAGAACGAGGGAACACAAAATAGTTGTCCTTGTGAACCAACTAAGGGTATATGCCATCCCCCTTTGCATTATTTATTGAGGGAGGTGGATCATTGATTCCCTACTTAAGATATATGATTGTCAGCTTGCGATCATCTAGGGTCTTGAAAGTGGATGTGGCAGTGAGGATGGTGAATAGGAATCTACAGGGATGGTGCCATTGATGAAGAGATCTCACCTTAATGAGCAAATACATGCCATCATGTGAATGCCACTAAATTGAGAGTGTGAGTGACATTGAAGGGGGATAAAATTGGAGTGAGGGTGTGAGTGGATTGAGTTCGTATCATACAATAAAATAAAAATGATCAAAATGGCTATGAATGGATCTAAGATCTAAGTAATAAATAGTGCAAAGTGAATGCAGGTATTGAGGGCTGAGATGGGTGACCAAAGCTGAAATGTCATAGATTAAAGCCTAAATGCAGGATATAAGACACCATTATATGAATGACTATTGATAGTGCTATAGTTGTAACAAAAACTACACAGAAAACTAGAGTTGCTCAAAAAACTTGATAAAACCCTCTAACATATATGATGGTGATTCTACATAGATAGATGAATTATAGTAGAAATCTAAACTGACTGTAATCAAAGATAAGATTGTTGTAGATCCTCATAAGTAATGCAACCCAAAAAATACTTAGCTTAGATATCCAATGCCTTAGATCTTAAATCACCAAGATGAAAATATGTATGAGACCATGGCAATAAGTAGTGCATATCAAACTAAAGCTCTTGGTAAAAACTATCGCAATTCACTAAAAATCTCTCTTTAATCTTAAATTTTACGGCAATAGAAAAAATTAGCCATTTAATTTTTTTTTGATACCAATGATAAGAACTCGTATGCTACAATATGAAAAATTAGAAATATAATGACTATATTAAATTTGTGTTCCTTTTGTGGAAGGAACAACTCCGAATCATGAGCCACTCCAATGGGGTTACCTCCTTTGAGCCAGGCTCAATTAAAAATAACTCTTTGATGCCCTATAACATTATATACCCCTATACTTATACTATTTCTCTCCTACCCCAATCCACATTATAATGCATATGAGATTATTCACTATACTATTATACCCCTCTAGGTATATTACATGCAATATTACAAGGTTTGAGTAGTATCTCCTTTAAGGAGTTCACTGATTTGGACAAATCCTTCGAGGCTTTGAAAAATAAGACTCAGCCTAAGGAGGAAGAGTAGATGCCTTTAAAGGTGGATCTTCAGAAGTTGTGAGTTTTATGGGCCTCACCTTTTTTGCAATTTGGCTTCGACTGGTCTATGAAATCAAAAATTTTGGGTTCTTCCATCCACATGCATATTCCCCTAAAATTCACCAAAAACTTTGGATAGTAATTCATGTTTTGAGATTTTGGGGTAGTTAGCTTTTTCATCATGGACATACTTGGTGAGTTTGATAGTTTATGCATTAGCCTCATTTTTCCTGGGTTCCCCTTATTTATTTTTGGCTATGTTTTAGCTCCTTCCATTGGTGCTACATGGCATCCTAATGCTCATACTTCATAAAAAGGTTCTCAGCTCACCTAGGAGTAATGCTAGATTGGCACATGGAGTCATGACACTTATCCAAGGTAGGTTTCTTTTTTTTAGAACTTTGAGGAGTGCCATTGGCCAATGAAATAATGGGCAAGACCCATGGTGCAGTTATAACGAAGAGGAAGTGAACTTTCCATATGGTGCCCTTACGCTCATTCTTTGTAAAGGAGTTATCCACTTCCCTAGGAGCAATGCTAACTTGCCACATGGTGGCACCATGTGCTACAGATAAAAAAGGTGATAAAAAGGCTTTTAAGGAGACCACTCACCCCTTAGAGTGCCATGTGTCATTCTTACACTCCTCAACAACAAAGGTTTTCCTGTTAGAGCTTCAGGTAGAGCCATTGTTCAAGGGAAGTGGGCCCCATTTTTAACGAGAATTCTAGAGGCAATTTTGAGGGAGACATGCATTACCACAACACTTCTTCTAAGCATCATGGAGATCATGAGGCATCAATAGTTGTGCCATATCTGAGATTTTGAAGTCCAAATAAACTCATAAGTTAGAGCTCCCCATTTAGTTGTAATGGCCTCATCATGAGCACAAGTGCCTGGTCTTAGGTGTCATTTCCTTGTAAGGCCATTGTGCCTATATATTCAGGGCTCTTTTTTTTTGTAAAGGGAAGGACATTAGATAATATATATTGTTCTTACTGTTATCAACAAGCAACCATTATAATAGTTAGTTTTGGAATAGAAATAACAATAGTTGTTTATTTTCATTTTTATTTTTCATTTCGTAGGAAGGATTGAATATTATATATTGTGCCTTTGGGCCTTTTGTATTTTGTTCTCCACCTAAAAATGAAGAGGATGTGGTGTTCTATGTCAAATTGAGTGGAATTTATTGCTATTTTTTTTCTTTTCTCTACTTCTATAGTGTTGAATTTTGCTTATATTATAGGGATTAAATCATGCATATGCTCTTTTAAATTGTTTGTGATGTTTCAATGGTTCAAGCTATTTTATGAAATATTAGATGGATACATTAAAGATCTCAGTGCATCACCTTAGTTAGTTTTGTTTTAGTTTTATTCACATTTCCTCTTTCCCCTTTTCACCCCCCAATTAATTTGAAGAACTGACTTCTAAAATCTTGAAGGTTACTTCACATATCGCATTTTCACCCCACACCTGTGAAGCTTTCCATAGGAAACTATTTGCCAAGAGCAAGCATTTTAAGCATCAATAAGACCAAAGAAAATTTGGTTTTTTAGATTCAATGATAACTTTATAAAGTTTCATGAATATCTATGGCAAATTTATATAGAAAATTCACCTAAATGTGTTGAGAAAAAAGTGATTGATAACCTAGCTAAGGTTTATATTGGTAAAACTGATTCTCAAGAAGTTACTTCTACTCCATCCATGCCCAAAGGGTGATTGAACGCTAATCTTATAAATATTCTTATTTTCAATTAAACTAAAATTGGTCACAAATGATAAACTAGGGGAACTAGTCTCAGAACCATTTACAAAATAGATCAAATATAACCTTAATTCCTATTTTTTTAAAACACAAAACCATGGCTGACATCAATTTTCAAATGTCGAAACAATAAATTGCTAAAGTGACTATAATTGAGTTTTGAATTGTACATTCAATGTTAAAATTACACATTTTAAACAACAGATATGAACTCTTATTAAACTTTCCAAGCATAAATGAAAAGATGGACGCTTATGAAATGCCCTTCAATTGAAAGTTAGATGAATACAAATAATGAATCATCAATTTTATACACTTAGATAAGATCACCATATGCATGCTAAAATGGTAATAGTTGAATTTTAAATTGTATAATCGATGTTAAATTTACAGATCTTAAATAACATTATGAACTCTTATTAAACTTTCCAAGTATAAACGAAAAGATGGACATGAAATACCCGATGATTATAAATAATGAATCATCAACTTTATACAATTAGAAAAGATTTGCATGTTAAAATAGCTATAATTGAATTTTAAATTACACAATCAATATTAAATTTAAAGATTTTAAATAACAAATATAAACTATTATTTAACTTTTAATTCTAAAATGCCTTTCAATTGAAAGTGAGTTAAATATATACAAATAATAAATCAATTTTATATACTTTGATAAAATCATAATGTAAATAGAGTAAAATCAATAATTCTATATTTTTAATTTTGTTATTAAGAATTTTAAAAGTTTTAATTTTGATAAAATCATTATGTATGGAGTAAAATCAATAATACCATAATTTTGATTTTATTATTTATAAAAAAATTTAAGATTTTAATTTCGATACCTCTAAATATTTTAATTTTGGTACTTCAATGAATTTAATTTTATGAGCTTTCTTTTAGTGAGAAAACATTTTACAAGTGAGATTCCATCATTTCTACTCTATATACAACAATTTAAATAATCTTCTATAAAAGATAAAATTGGATTAAACTTTTATGAAAATTTAATAGAATAAATATCTTTCTATTTTTAATAATAAATTTAAAAAAATTAATTTATTTAAATATTTACTATTAATAATTTGATTCATTAAATATTTTCAATTTTAATATAAAATTGGAAAAAATCAATTTATTCATACAAACAATACTAATAAATATACTTTAATTTGATCCCTAATACCAAAAATCTTTTTTAAACTCTTAAAACAAATATTAAGAAAATCTGTTTTCAAAAGTGGCAGTGGCCAGGCAGATCACATATATTAAACAATCATTTTCAAATGAATTCAAGAAAATCTGTTTTCAAAAGTGGCCAGGCAGACCACATATATTTAAAAATGGTATCCACAGCAAAGACTTCAAGAAAATCTGTTGGCCAGGAAGACCTACATGTATTTAAAAATTGTATCCACACCACATTGAAAAATGCTCAAATAAATCACCCAATATAACCAACACCTGCCATCGAATTTTCATCAAGTTATACAAATAACCTTTGAATACAGAAATTACAATATACTGTATTATAGCATGCAGGCTCAGTAATAAATTAATACCATTAGCGTGTTTAAAACACCATAAACACTTGCCAAGACCAGAATCGTGGATTTAGGAAGTGAAGTCTCAATATGGAGATATTCCATGACTAAACTCTACCAAATATAAACAACTCTGCCAAGATCTGCTACTGAAGCATTCTGAAATGCAAAGATTCAATAAAAACAGTTTTTAACAAAAAGATTTGCATAAATCCCATGTTCGATACAGTTTTGCACTGAAAACATATTATGTAAGTTGGCAGAATCCCGTGCATAGATTTGAATTGAACAAACAGAATTCCAAGATTTTTCATTTAAATGCAAAATCAGCGGAAGAAATGGCTATTCAAAACGAGCCTTCTTTGAGCTTCCATCCTTCATGACTGCCTTCTGATTTCCCTGCGGGAGAGCCGTCCTGGATCGTATTTTACCCACCCTCTTGACCAAGTAAGCCTTCATAGCTAGCTCCAGCAAAGGCTTTTGATCCTCCGGACATAGAATTATGTCCTCAAATACTGATAAATGCCCTTCTAATCCGTCGAGAGTTAGCTTCAATTCTGCATTTTCGTCTTCTATGGCATTCAAACGGTCAAATTCTGATAATTCCTTTCTGATTCGTCTGATGCAAGTTTCCAGATCTGCATTTTCTTCCTGCAAAACGCGGATTCTGGACTCGGCCATTATGCAATACGCGTAGCTTCCTGCAAAAGTGGCAAACAACTATGAAGAAAAAGGGTTTGCAGAAGCCCTTCAAATTTGGGCGATTCACCAACAAAAAGAATGGAGCTCTTAATGTACATAGCAATGAAGGAAGAAGGTGTTCGAATCCCCCAAACCCAAGCAGTGAACAAAGGTAGTAGACACGGCCATTCTTACCCCGAAGCAACCTGCAGAAAATCACCAATGAAACAATTTTTTGTCAGAAGCTGAAAATATCACCCACTCCGGCAACTGCTTATAAAACTAGAAGAGAAAGAGGCTTGTCATGGAGAGTGTTTAGATTACATGCATACATATAACCTACGGATGCCCTGCACAATGCGTCCTACCGTCTTATTAACTATAACGTTAACGGGTTATTATTTTATTATACGGCTTTATGGGTACATATGTTTTTAGGTTATATAACAATCTTCATATATTTTACCCTCTTATTCTTTGTTGATACGAGTTTTGATATATTATTCAAAATTGACCATGATAAATTGCAGCTCTTGTTTTGATGCAATGCAGCTCTTGTTTTGATATAATAATTTAAAATTGACCATGATAAATTGCGGCTCTTATTTTGATGCAATCAAATTTAAAATGTATCATGATAAATGATTGATAATATTTTTATCTGGTATAAAATGCATGTATGTGTATCTGACACAAGATAAACATATTAACATTAAGAGGGACCCATTCTACACAAGATAAGAAAATTAGCCTCTTAATGTTAATATGTTTATCTTGTGTCAGATACACATACATGCATTTTATACCAGATAAAAATATTATCAATCATTTATCATGATACATTTTAAATTTGATTGCATCAAAATAAGAGCCGCAATTTATCATGGTCAATTTTAAATTATTATATCAAAACTCGTACCATTCTACACAAGATAAGATTGTCCCACACTTTATTTATCTTTTGTAGTTTAAGTGCATTGGTCTTAAGTTTTTAACTTTCACATGATTGAATATTTGTTCATAGGTTTTCATACTATGGTGCGTGGATGTGATGTTAGTGTGAGATGATGTAACTTGTCATGTTTTCATTGTTTGCATCTCTCGCAATCTTCACAACCTTCACATTTTCAAAGTATTCACTCCTCAAACACTCGCATTTGTTCACACCTCTTTGCAACATTTTTATTTCAATATCAAGTCTAAAAATGTCACTTTTTTGCATGCTCGCATCTTTGCACTCTTCACATATTCGCATTTGAAACTTTGAATGCTATGCACTACAAGACAACGAGATGATGTCGCATATCATAATCTTGTTCACTCTTAACCACACAATACATAGGTATTGAGATAAAACTTTCAAAATAAGAGAATGCAAGACATGGAGATGATGATGCATGTCACAATCTCACTCACTTGAAACCACGCACTACACAAGCATTGAGATGAGTTTTCCAAGCATGAAATTATGAGGAATTAATGACAATCCATGTGTCACTTTTTCACTTAATCGTGTCTTTGCACTCTTCGTGTATTTAAATATAAAATTTTCCTATCTTGAACACCTATCTTCAATTCAAATTAAAAATGGAAATGACTTACTTAGTCAGTAGCAGATAACCTATTTGTTTACTAAGCTAAGTCATTTTAAAAAAAAACACTCGCAAGTTTACCACTTGGAAGATGCCATGTCCCCTTTCCTTTTATCTATGCTTCATGGCATTATTTTGCTTAGTTGCAATTCCATTATGTATTTTTGAATGTTATATCTCATATCCCTATGAGAGAGTGAAATGATGACAAATGGCACATTAGATTGAGTCATGGATCCGTAAAGGTACAATTATTAATTATGTTGTGCTTTAGCCTTTGAGGGTAAATCCTTGCAATGTTGAAAACATATGACACGTGGCTTGGTGCAAAGGGGTTAGATGGGTTTGTCTTAGATTTATACTATAAAATTGTGTGATCATGACAAGTGGCATTCTAAGATTGAGTTGTAGATATGTAGATCATAATACTTTGTTTAATGAGCTTGCATTGTGAGGATAAACACGAATGACATTTGGCATGGCTCGGATGTCTTGGCTCTCCATAGTGAATAATTTTTAATGTAAATGAAAATTCATATAGGTTAGAGTGATGTGACCTAATACAAAATTTACACGTGGATCCCGATATCACTCAGACATGGCACATAGTATGCAAAAGCTACAAAAAATATAAATAATTATGAAATTATGAAACCTGGATGCGTGGCTTGGACCAAACTTGTAAATTTGAAATAAAAGATGTGGCTTGAACCAATGCTAATTAAGCTAACCATGCATTGCATGGGCATCAAGATAAGATTTCTAAATGCGAGATTGTAAGTAAGTATTGATAAGCCATGTGTTATTTTATCATTTTTTATTCAACCCACAAAGGGTTAACAACATACAATAGAGTTCTATCAATGCGAGGATGTGAGACAATCAAAAGAGACCATCTGTCTAAAGGAGTTTCTTGAAGTTGGGATAACTCAACAACATATTGACAGATCAAAGGCATGGTGTGAACCTATATTGATAAGAAACTATTTTGTGGCATGTGAATGAGACATAATGTCATTCTTAATTCATAGGATTGCATAAAATGAGAACATGCATGTGACAACTCTGTCTCAATCACATTCATGAATGAAAGTGCTAAAATAAAATGCCAAATGAACAAAAGCATAAATTTGAGTCATATTTTTTAATTAATGCACATGAATTTAAATTAAAATCTTAGATTGAATGAAGATAATTTGTGAACATTTCTTAGCATGCATCAAATTAGTTGTAGTTATAGTATCCCTTTTATTTTCATGAGCATTCTACTAAGTTATATAACTTTGCATGTGGGCATATATACATACTTTTTAATTTGAACCCTCATTCAAGAACATGATCCTGTCAACATCAATAAAAGATACAAAATTATCATGAAATTGTTGGGTCTATTAATCCATAATTTTTTAATTAGTTAATTTTCTTTGTATAGAGGCAAGCATCAATTTATGTGACACCCCCTCTAACTTAATCTTATGTTAGTAGGTTAAATTAGTAAATAAATATTATTTGTTAGTGGGTCGATGCACAAAGTTGAGGGACAAAAAGGTGACATCCTCCAACTTTGAATTTTTTTTTGCAAAGCGCATATGCCTTTTTTTTAAAATTTTGGAGGTTTAGGCTTGTGCCCAAGCCTAAAGGGCATAGGCCCTTTTCAAAGCTATAAGGGTGTATACTCTTTTTTCCCCATTCAAGACTATATTTTCTAAAACCTACAGTGTCTTTTGTAGGTTTGGAGTTTTTTGCATTTTCCTTCTCTTCATTTGCTCATAAACCACATACATGCTTTGAATTTCAGGTATATTTATTTTTAAATTTAAATTCTTCCATTGTTATTTATATTTATTTATGCTCATAAGTTTTTAAAATTAAATTTACATTAGATTCTCTTGCATTGCCTAAAAAAACTACATTTCTATAATTCTAGATACATAATTAAATGATGGACCCATTTCATGAAGAAAATGTAGAAAAACACCTTGAACAATTTGATTTTTCAAAAGAAGAAGTTGAATTATATAAACAATACAATGTAAAATGTCAACAATTATGAATAATTATCAATGGTTTGTGTCACTCAATTGATAGTTTACACAATTCACTTGCCAATACACTAGAGGCTATTTTTAATGAAGTGGAAAATGTAACTTCACAATTTGATGTAATGTTGCATCAAAAAGAGGTCTTGAAACAATTATGTTATGATAAATTGTCATATGAAGATGTTAAGAAAAAAATAGCAAAAGAATATGTGTTTGCTTTGATTGTTAAGCCTAAAACCAACCAACCACCACTAGTGAATTGAAAACATATTAGTATTGATTATTGTGTTCATAAGGGGGTAAAAAATAACTTTTGGGAGAGGTGGTGGATGGTGTTTGATGAGCCTCCATGCAACAATAATAAGGTTCAATTATACTATTTGATAAAAATCTATTGTGAATTTGTGCTTTTAGAAATTTGAAATTATTTTGACTTGAAGGCCTCCCAAGGTAGGGGAGGTGGGTCTTAATTTGATAGAATTAGTTCCAGGTGAGAAAAAAACCATCATAACTGAGTTTAGATAAACATAAGAATGATAAAACATGCTTCGATCCCTAAAATTTTGCATTGTACCATATAGATGGATACCCTTGAGGTGGTTATGAACTTGACACAAATTATGACTAACCATGTTGAGCATGCATTAAACACTTTTGGTCAACCTATAGGTGGTGAGATCTCTAGTAACAATATTGGTGCTAGTGGCGCTAGTGGTGTTGGTGGTAGTGGTAGTGGCACTAGTGGTATTGGTGCTAGTGTCTTTCCTCTTTCTACTCATGTTATAGTTCCTATGCATCATTGCACATCAAATGGGAGGAAGTGTATGGGACTTCCTATTCAGATGTGACATACACAGACTACATTTATGGAGATTGAACATACCTTTGTGTAGTGTACTAGTACCCAATAGTTTATATCATATCCAATATGCTTCACCATCTCAAGATAGGAGTAATTTTCACTATATTCCATCTATAGTTCCTTTAGTACCTTAAGACATCAAGATGCCTAAGTGTATTCATTATATAGTTACTTTAGGACCTCAGGAGACTATCATTCTAGAGCATACATCACCTATAGATGCTTTAATAATTCATGATAGTAGAATGCCAAACACTGTGCTTGTTGTAGTACCTTTACCAACTCCTGTCAAGACATGTCAACCTATTGTGGAGGAGTTATCTACTTCACCATTTTCATTTGATACACATGTTTAATTTTAATTATAGTTTGTTTATGTTTGTAAAATAATATTAAGTTTACTTTTTAGTATGTGTTTACTTATTTGACTAATTTATTTGATTGAACTTTTTATTTGTTGCTTATATAGATGATTAGTGATATTTTGGGTAGCTTAGCATGCCTTGACTCTATTTTAGAGGTTGTAACTAGCATTGGTGCACCCTATCCTTAGGTTTAAAAACTTTCAAATTATATATTTCGTAATGTATATTTATTTTCCTTTGAACAACAAACTATGTTTTAAGATATATATTATAGTCATAGAATTTTTTTTACCATGCTCATTAGATTCACACATTATTCATTTATTGGTTTTATAGATGATAATGAATTATATAGGAACCCCTCATGGATGATAAGAAGTTTTATCTGATGTTGGGGTTACATTTGAGGATCCACTATCTCTATAGCAAGTCATGATTCAGGGATAGAGACTGGTGAGAACACATGGTAAAATTATTTTTTAGCTTTAGGTAATAATATTTTATGTCATCTTTACATAAATGTATGAACATCTAGATCTAATGATATATGTATGCTCCATAGGATTATCCACACAAGTGTATATACATTCTTGCAACCCTAAACAACCATTTAGATGGAATATGGTGAGTCTAAAATCATTTTGCAAAGTTTTGTTCTTGAAAAAATTATAATTTTCAATATATTTTAATGTATTAAATTTTATATTTCACATGTTGTGCAAACATGACAATTATTAGAGGTTTTGGATAAAACATTTGATGAATCACATGATAAGAGGAGAGTCTCTCCTAGTATTAAGGCATAAAACACCCCTAGCTCTACATTTATGGAAATGAAGTGCAATTTATTTGGAGGAAATAAGGAGAAAGAAAGCTAGTTGTTGTGATAGGGGTTTAGTTGTAGGCATGATTAATTTTATATGCTGACGTGGCCCACATTGTATGCCTATATAGTGCATTTTGTATATGTACATTTTATGGTCTACATTTCTTCTTGATATATGTCCTATTGTTTATATTGAATTATGACATAGAACTTTGCATATACACATATATACTATTATACAAATAATATTCATTTACGTATGCATATTTCCTATTTTGATCATTAAATGTTTACACATATTATTGGTAAGTGATCATTATTAATTTATATGGGGCTTTTAAAAACACATTTTGCTCTAAGTTAGGTGCTTCATCATTATGTATATTCTACATTTACATGTGATATTTACTATTTACTTGTTTCATTTACATTTAATTACATATCAATTTGGACTTGTGATCAATTTTAGGGATGTAAATATTATAAATTATACTTAGTCATAGTTTTTAGGAGGTATAGGAGGGTTTATATGATCAACAAGAAGCCTTGGAATGCCTCATTTATCTTGTTGTAAGTAATTTCTCTCCAAAATACTATGTTTGAAAATTTAAATTATGTTATAAAGGGGTTTTGACCATTCCTAAGGGCATGAACCTTGAGATTTTGATAGAAATAATCTACACTTTAATCCTTATGTGATGATATCTAGAACCATTCTCCTACTTACCCACACTTATACTTGTTCATGTCACCTAATCATTCTCATCACATTCTTAATAGCCAATTCTTATTCTATTAATCTTTTAGTAAGATCCTTCAAGGAGGTATGATTCAAAATTACTTATTATCTACATTTTCATAAAATACTAAATTGAAAACATCAATGAATCACTACTTTTCATCTATGTGTGCATTAACTCCTACTTGTTATCTACGTCTGCATCAATTACTACTTGTTATCTTCAAGGTCCCAATTAATGACTCACTAACTCTAAAGGGTACTAACCTCATGTAAATGTTCTATTATACTATTTAATATATTGTAAACATGTTTGTCACCTATGTGAATGTAAAAATCCACCTCATCATCCTCTAGAAGGAATCCCAATGTAGGAGGAGAGAAATAGGCAATTTTAAAAGCCTCGAGGAACGTTTGGAAGAAAAATATAAGAAAAGTATTTTGTTAGGATGATATGAGGTCTAAAAAATAATAAAGGAGACTAAAAATAGCCATTAATGAGGATAAATTTGGAGGAGAAGTAGCTTGATGTGGTGATTTAGAAGGTTGGAGAATAATATTGAAGGAGGACTATGTTTTTGGGTAATACAAGACTGTAGTTTCTAATTTTCTTCTTGAATGGTATGAACAAAGTGGTATTTTGTCATTTAATAGTGTTTTTTGGATATTTAAATATTTGTTTCAATTAATTTTCAAGTGAATTTGAACTTATTGGAAGGAGATAGGCTTAGTTTACCCCTAAACCCCGTTAAACCCATGTTTTTCTTAAAATATAGTCTGAGTTTATTTTTTATTTATTGTATTGATAAGGTTTAAATTGTAGATTTTGGACTTGGTAAAGTTGAAGGGTGTTGAAACAAACCTAAAAAATAAATTTGGGGTCTTAAAACCCTCTATAATGCTATAAGAAAAATTATTATTACTCTCGACATGTCTAGCAACCTTCAAAACCCTGATTTAGGGTTATCACCATAAAATGACTTTTAATCATCAAAAAAATATGAAATTTATATATATATATTGTATTTACATAATAAATATATGGAGGAAAAGCTTAAGATCAATAGGGGTAAATGTGTAACGAGAAACAAGCGAAATATTGTCTAATATTAGGCCAAAAAGCCTATTTTTAGCCCTATTTTGACTTCTTGAGTGGGTTAGAGACCTCCTAGGGCCACAAAACTTGATATTTAAGTTTTATTAATTCAAAAAATATCAAAAGAGTTAAGTTTATATAAATTTTATTTTAAATCCTCCTTCTAGGCCTCTTAGTCTCTTAAGACAATTTTGAAGGAATTATGAGTTGAGAATCATTTCAAGGTTAAAGTTGAATTATTCTGGGTTGGATTAAGTTAAATTAGTGTCATTACATCCAATAATAAAGACTTGGTTCAATTTTTTGTGAAATTATTCATTCAAGGTCCATTAGGACTTACTTGGCCTAGTAATAACAAAAGGGTAGTTTTGAGGAATTGGGTCTTCTATGACAAATTTAAGACAAATATGCATTGGTTAAAGTCATTCAAGTTATATGAAACTTATCCAAGTGATATAATTGTTTAAATTGATGATTATCTCACAAAAACTCAAGAAGAGCTTTGTATCCTTTGAATCCTTCACTAGCTTTATCAAGTCAAGCTCTAGATTGAATGAAAGAAGACATTTATAAAGTATTTGAAACCTTGTTGCCAGTTGTATATGGTGTTAATAAAACTTTGAAATCTCATGCATGATAAAATTGAAGTTATATTCTTGAAAGAGTATGTGGTTCAAGTAAAAGTCTATAGAAAGTTGACATTTTTGAAGAGTAACTATTGAAGAAGTTGAGTCAATTGAAATAGTAACTTATCCATCAATTGATATAAGCTTAAAAATAATTGTATGATTTCATTCAAAATAATTTTTAAATATTGCGAGGTTAGTATTTTCCAATATGTGGAAAATCCTATAATAAACCTTATAATGGAGCTTTGTTGGAGTAGTTATAAGCTAAAGGTAGATTGAAGGTGCTAGGTGTGATGCATCACTCATTAGTCCAATCAATGAAATATATATGTGGACACATTTGGATGGGCATTTTAAGGCTATAACGACCAATGTTTGGTCTTTGTCAAGCCTTGGGGGTGAAATTTATAGTTGATCAAACACATCCCTTAAGATAATCCTAGCATGCATGAGTGTGTAAAATAAGTTAACTTTAGTCATGTATTACAATAAAATAGTGAGGGATGGAGATAAGTATTCATCTCCTACACTTTCATGGATGAGTCCTCTAAGAAATCCCATGAGAATTTTATCTAAATCGACATGAGTGATATGTGGTAATGAGTTTTCTATTGTAGCCAAATCTCTCTTAAAGGGCCAAAAGTTGGTCATGAGGGGCATATATTATAAATAGTTAACCCAATAAATGAATTGTATATGTGAGAACATCTAGATGGGTGTTTTAAGGCTATAATAGACAATTTTTAATCTCTATCAGGCTCTGGGAGTGAAAGTTGTAGTAGATCAAGTGCATCCCTTAAGATAATCTTAGCATCTTAGAGTGTGAAAACTAAATGAACTTAAATCGTACATCGTAGGATAATCATGGGAGAGAGAAATGAGTCATCAGCTCTAAAAATTGCATAGATGAGTCCACTACAAAACCCCAAGAGGATTATCTTTAACTTGACACGAGAAAGATGTGACAATGAGTTTTATCTTGCAATCAAATCCATTGTAAAATACCAAAAGTTAGTCAATGGGGGCTGTATATTCTAAATAGTTATCCCAATCAATGAGTCGTCTATGCAAACATGTCTAGATGGGCATTTTAGGGTTAGAATGACCATTGTTCAGTCTCCATTGAGCCCTGAGAGTGAAATTTGTAGTTGATCAAATACATCCCTTAATAGAATCTTAGTGTCCTTGAGTGTGAAAGTTGAGAAAAATCTGTCATGTATTGTAGGAGAACCGTGAGGGATATAAAAAGCCACCAACTCCTACACTTACATAGATTATTATTATAATAAACTCTAGGAGGAATATCTCTAACTTGATGTGATCGAGGGATGGCAATGATTTTTCTCTTGTATCCAAATCTCTCTTAAAGGGATACAAGTTGGTTAGTGGAGCTCTATATTCTACATGCTGATAGTTTTCTTAGCCTTGAGTGTGTTTTTTATTTTCCTTTTGAGGTGAATCTGCATGATTGGTTCTAGATTTATCAGAGTTATTGCTGATCTTTAAGTTACAATCTGACCCCATGTCTAATGGATTTTTAAGGCAACTGGCTTCTAAGCATAGCAAGCATGCTTTCCCTAGGAGTCACCAATTTGTTGACCACTTTTTGCCCAACAAAGCAAAAAATCGGTCCCCTTCTTCCCCTGGTGTTCAAGGCCAATTCATTTTTTGATTTTGCACAAGTCCAAGAATTTCTACGAACTCTGTAGGTCCATTTCTATGAACTCTACAGGTCCATTTCTATGGACTCTACAGAGCTTGGTGTTTTATGGACTCAGCAGGTGAAATCCTTGGTAGATGAAAATCAGTTTCAGAGAGTATGGGGTTTACAAGGATCTTTTGGGCCTTCGTTTGAAGAAAATTTACAAGGAAGGTTGGCATCTTTGAACCATTGAAGCATCACTTCAGTTCACAACCTTGGTTCAATCGACAGTTCAATCGACTTTGGTTCAAAGCCTTAGTTCAATCGGTAGTTCAATCAGCTTTGGTTCATGCCTTAGTTTGTCACTTCAAGTCCATCGCTTCCACTTCAAGCCTAGGTTCAATCTTTAAGTTCATCACTTTGGTTCAACAAAGAGTTCAATGACCTTGGCTCAACAGTCACCTGAATCGTTGAACCGTTTAACCAGTTCAACAGGTTGGTTCAAGATTTTGGTTCAAAGGCTTCAGTTCAATGTGTTGGTTCAACACCTTGGTTCATTGGCAAAGTTTAAATGCCTTGGTTCAACACTTAGTTCAATGCTTTAGCTTAACTCAACACTTCGACAAGTTTATCAGTGCACAACATTGAACCATTTCAATCGCTTAGTTCAACGCATTGGTTCAATCACTTGGTTCAACACCCTAGTTCAACGTGCAGGTTCAACAGCTAAGGCAAGTGAGAAAAGTTCAAAGGCTTGGTTCAATTAGCTTGGCATGCAGCATTGAACCATTGAATTGGTTCAAGCGAACAATTCAATGGATTGGTTTAAGCGAATGGTTCAACAAGTGGTTCAGGTGGTTCAAACAGACATATTATCAGCTTGGTTCAATCAACTCGATGTGCAACATTGAACCAATTTCAGTTCAATGGGTTGGTTCAATGAGGTGCCCCCAAAGATGAAGGGTAGGTGCCCTTGTGGAGGGTATTCCAGGTTTAATAAGCCCTTGTGGAGGGCAAAGGCACTTCAAAGAGGCCACAAAGAAAGAAAGACCAAAGAAATTTGGAGGGGCTGATAGAAAGACTTAAGTGAAGAAATTTAGAGGTGGCCAATTCCTGCAGACTTTTTGTCTACGAGGAAAAAGCCTGAGGAAGCCAAACGGCCAATCCCCATAGACTTTTTTGTCTATGAGAAAGTTTGAAACAAAGAAGAGACCTGCCAAAGAGCTGAAGGACCCCAAAGGGCAAGTGCCCTGGCAGGGGACTCTCAGCCAAAATAAAGGGGCACTTTCCAAAGGCTGAAGGGTCACCTTCCCTTCGATAAAGTGCTAAGAAGGGAGTCTATAGAAAAGGGACAAAGCAAAAAAGCCCAAAGGAAATTGCCAAGGATGGTGACATCTCGAAAGCCGTCAAGTTTAAGAAGGTGAACTAGTCATTAGTTTTCAAGTGATGACGGGTGTGCAAACATCAAATTTAAGCCAGTAAAAAAGCCATTGGTTTTTAAATGCCCAAGCACCAACCATGAAAGGAGCCCAAGGAATGCAGTGACCCACCCAAAGATAGCCCAAGGGTTGAAAGAGCCAAAAAGAGATAAGGTAGGGAAAAGACAAAAGTGCCAAGTGTAGGAGCAGGCAGATAGTTTAAGTGGTGAAGGGAGGCATCGATTTAAGAAATTACTCTAACAGGTGAAATAGTGTCTGTGAATTGACCATTAGAAGGTGCAAACAACCAACTATGTGACCTATTTTCTTCATTTCACATTTATGAGTAGACAAATCATGTAGGTGCCTTCAAGGACCAATCTCGGTTAATGGGGAAATGGCATAGCTTGTGTCAAAAAAATTCCTGAAGTCAGAGCCAGGGTTGACACAAAATTTATGTTTAAGCAACCTGCTCTTCCTAATGCTCGTAAGGCACATGGGTCACTTGTAAAAAGGGTGCCAAAAGGCCTCCTTTATTCTTCTATATATTGGAGATTTTTCATTTGAGAAATCATCTTCCACATTTGTAAGGCATAGCCCTTGCAAAATTTCACCTGAATCAATAAACACATTTTTAACCTCTATCTTGGTTAGATATCTCTGTGTATATCTGAGTGTTAGTTTGTGTTTAGTCATTACTTCTTGATGCTTCCACAGGCTCAAAACCAACATACCTAGTGTCTATAAGGTGCCATTTTTGTAATTGACAAGGAGAGTTGTATTTGGAAGTGTAGAAATAGAAGAAATTACTATACAGTGTGCCTTTCCATAGCACCTTTGGTGAGTCTCTGTTTTCTATATTTTCCATTAAAGCCTCCCTGCCAAGCTTCTTGTAGCCTGTTCCTTCTACCAGTTTGAAGTGTATGCATGTGTTTGTCTGATTTTAAGTGTGAGTGTGAGAAGGTCAGATAATTTTGGTGCATCACCCCTTTTAGAGTAGATTTGTTTTCCTACAAAAGTGATTTCTAATGGCACCAGGCTGCTTAACTAATTGATTCAACTCGGAGTCACCATTGGTGTTGATTCAAAAGCCTCCAAAGTTTGGTCAGTTGAAGAACACACCAAAAATTCTTTAACTCTTTGGACACAACTTGTCCCAGTTGGTCCCACCAGGCATGCCAGAAATTGTTGATGCAGTGGATTGCACCTGGGGGCAGGACGCCTAGCTCCCACCCTTCCACACGCAATAATGGAAACTCTCCTCTCACCTATGGGATTGGCGAAGCTGGAGGGGAGAGTCTCTAGATAAGGGCTATCTCCCTCTAATGTATCATTTAGGCCTTAGTTTCTCCTACTACTAACAAATAAAATGTAAAAATGGGGGGATGAAAAGGGGGAGAGAGATGCTAAAAATAGAACCTAAGCCTAAAAATGTAAAAAGGGTGATACACCAAAAAATGGCTGACCTACTCCACTCGAACATGCACTTTCCACCAAGAACAAGCTCCCATACACTTCATCTGACACAAGAAAACCTTCTGCATCAGTAGGTCAGGGGTCCGTGGAGATATAGGGAGGAAATAACTACTAGAGGCATTCTGAGACACATTACAACAGCCTATCCACTTCACCTATACTCCTCTAGGGACACTTTTGATAGATATGTAAAAGGAAACTCAAAAATACACTAGACATGCTGAAATCATTCTATAAAAGCATTAATAAAATGACTTAACATAGAATCAAGGCATAGACACATACTAAAGATGCAAAACTCAAAATGGAGGTAAAAATGCTAAGTTTTGATTCAAGGTAAAATTTTGGTAGAGCTTTGCCTTACAAGCCTGAGATATTTTTGGGCAGAGTTTTGCCTTAAGGCCGAGAGTAGTTCCTTCATGCACCAAAGACTAACCTACAGAGTCTGTAGAAATCCAAAACCTATAGAGTCCATAGAAATCCAAAACCTGTAGAGTCTGTAAATTTAGACCTACAGAGTCTGTAGATATTCTATAGAGTCTATAAAAATGAATAGATTCATGCAAAATTGAAAAATGAAATGGTCTAGAATAGCAGGGATAGAAGGGGACCAATTTTTGGCTTGTTGGGCAAAAAATGGTCAACAAATTGGTGACTCCCAGGGGAAGCATGCCTGCTATGTTTAAAGACCAGTTGCCTTGTAGTCCATTAGGCACGGAGTTAGATGTAGCTTAAACAAAAATTAGCAATAGCCCCATAAGATCCAAGAATCAAACATGAATCTTTTTTACCCCACACACAAATGGAAAGACAAACGAGGCTAAAAACACTACTTGTGCAAACTACACTTAGGGAAAGAAGGAAAGAAACTGAAAGCAAACTACTATATACAACTAACCAAGAATGTTCACCCCCCTCCTGGATCAAAGGGAAAATTTCTTAAGTCCCCTTCTTGGCAAGAAGACTTATGGTGGCAGACAAGTGGCTGAAAAAAAAGGAGATTTGGTGACCTGCTCCTCTTGCCTGTCACTTGAGTTGGCTAGTATCTAAGTGGATCAGATTCAAACATGCCTCCAACATACATGTATTCTTCTTGTACTTGGAGGATTGTTGAATGCTGGTCCTTCATACTGATGCATTTCACCAAGAAATTAGTGGCTACTGGCTTATCATCGTTAGCCCTTTGACATGTATAGCTCCCTTGCAGTGCATCATGGTCTGACCTGTTTCCTTCTGCTTCATTGCAGACTCTGTCAGACTCATCCTCTACTTCCTTTTGGCCTTCTTGAAGAAGGGTGACTATGGTGATGTCTAAAATGGACTCATAGAATGATTGCTCATCCCACAAAACATAGCCTCTTTGTTTGAAGCTTTCTTCTTCAAGGCCTTCCTCTAAGAAGATAGACCTCTCCTTTTCCTCCTCAAAGATTAGGACCTCTAGATGTTCAAAGGTATTCTCCTGATCCTCCTCCAACTCAAGCTCCTTAGCGTAGTCATCCTCCTCATCGAAGCAACAAAGAATTTCATCAAACAAAGGAGGAGAGAGCTTACCATGCTTATGTTCCTCTTCATATTGCTAAAACATTTGCATGTATGCAAGACTTGCATATTCTCCATTGATGATGATGTCTTCACAGGGAGCCTCCATGATGATTCCACCTTTGTTGTCACTCATGATAGCCCCTTGGGAAACTATAGCTTGGATATTTTGCTCCTCAATCACCTCCTACATAATAGTTTCTTCCTTGATAAGGGGTGAAGTGGAAAAACCATGTGGAAGAGAGGCAGTCCTTGAGCTAGAATCAAATGATTCTCCTCCTTCAACTTGGCCATCACTTCATCAATATTAGTGCGGCCTGATATCTCTCTTGGAAATGTGTAGGTGGGGTGTGTTCAGACATGGAATGTGTCGTTGGGTCTGAACTGTCCATCACACCCTAGCTGAGGAATCTCTCTTTGGATTCTGACTCTATAATTCTCCTAGCTAGATCTTCTTGGAAGAGCCTTTCTTGGAGATCATAGGAATCATGGGTAGGAGCAGCTTTATCTTTTCTAAGGTTTTGAGCAAAACCTTTCTTCTCCTCTTTCTTACCCCATGATTCCACTATTTCCCCTAGGTCAGGAGGTTGCCATCATGGTGAAAGATCTCAAAATTGAAATTTGCCCTTTTGGTTGAACGACAACTAGGAGGGCTGCTTGAGGGGATTGCATGAATGTTTTGAGCTTGATCATGGTAATATGAAGGAATACAAGGCCCATGATTTTATGCAGAGGGATTATACATACAAAAGTGATTTTTGATGGCACTAGGCTGCTTAACCAGCTGATTCAACTCAGAGTCACCATTAGTGTTGATGCAAAAGCCTCTAAAGGCTAGTCGGTTGAAGAACACACCAATAACTCTTCAACTCTTTGGACACAACTTGTCATAGTTGGTCCTATCAGGCATGCCAGAAACTGTTGATGCAGTGGATTGCACCCAGGGACAGGACACCTAGCTCCTGCCCTTTCACATGCAATAATGGAAACTCCCCTCTTGCCTGTGGGACGGGCGAAGCTGGAGGGGAGAGTCTCTAGATAAGGGCTAGCTCCCTCTGATGTATCATTTAGGCCCTATTTTATCCTACTGCTAACAAATAAAATGTAAAAAGGAGGGATGAAAAGGGGGAGAGAGATGCTGAAAATAGAACCTAAGCCTAAATATGTAAAAAGGGTGATACACCAGAAAATGGTTGATCTACTCCACTCGAACATACACTTTCCATCAAGAACAAGATCCCATACACTTCATTTGACATGAGAAAACCTTCTGCATCAGTGGGTCAGGGGTCCATGGAGATACATGGAGGAAATAACTACTAGAGGTGTTTTGAGACACACTGCAGTAGCCTATCCACTTCACCTATACTCCTCTAGGGACGCTTCTGATAGACCTATAAAAGGAAACTAAAAAATACACTAGACATGCTGAAATCATTTTACAAAAGCATTAAGAAAATGACTTAACATATAATCAAGGCATAGAAACATACTAAAGATGCAAAACTCAGAATGGAGGTAAAAATGCTAAGTTCTGATTCAAGGTAAAATTCTGGCAGAGCTCTGCCTTACAAGCTTGAGAGATTTTTGGACAGAGTTTTGCCTTAAGACTGAGAGCGGATCCTTCATGCGCCAAAGACTAACCTGCAGAGTCCATAGAAATCTAACACCTACAGAGTTTGTAGAAATCCAAAACCTACAGAGTTCATAGATTTAGACCTACAGAGTCTGTATAGATTATATAGAGTTTGTAGAAATGAATAGATTCATACAAAATTGAAAAATGAAATGGCCTAGAACAACAGGGACAGAAGGGGACCGATTTTTGGCTTGTTGGGAAAAAAATGGTCAACACTAAGTAAACTTCACTTGTGCATTAAACAATAGTCATGAGGGATAAATACAAGTAATAAGATTGTATACTTTCATAGATGAGTCATCTAATAAATTATATGATGATTTTATCTAAATCGATGCAAATGAGATGCGGTAATGAGTTTTATCTTGCAATCAAATCTCTCTTAAAGGGTTAAAATTTGGTTAGTGGGGGGAATATATTATGACTCATTATCCCAATCAATGAAAAATCTATGCTAACATGTCTGAGTGGGAGTTTTAAGGCTATAATGGTTATTGTTTAGTCTTTGTCAGGCCCCAAGAGTGAACATTGTAGTTGATCAGATGCATCCCTTAAAATAATCTTAGTGTCTCTGAGTGTACAAACTAAGAGAAATTTGGTCACACATTTTAGGATAAATATGAGGGATATAAATGAGCTATCAGATCCTAAAATTTAATTGATGAGTCCCTTAATAAATCCAAAGAGGATTCTCTCTAACTTGATGTGAGTGAGACATGGTAACAAGTTTTCTATTGTAGCTAAATCTCTGTTAAAGGGCCAAAAGTTGGTTAGTGGGGCGTATATTCTGAATCATTAGCCTAATAGATGAAATATATATGCCAAAACATCTAAATGGGTGTTTTAAAGCTAGAATGGTCCTTTTTAAATCTTTTTTAGGGTCTAGGAGTGAATGTTATAATTGATCAAATGCATCCCTTAATAGAATCTTAACATCCTTGAGTGTGCAAATTGATCTAACTTATGTCACATGTTTTAAGAGAATATTAAGGGATAGATATGATTGATTTGCCTCTACACTTTAAAGGATGAGTACTCTAAGAAATATTAGGAGGATTGTCTCTAATACGACATAAGTGAGATGCAATGAGTTTTCTCTCATAGCTAAATCTCTATTAAAGGGCCAGAAGTTGGTCAATGGGGGGCATATATTTTGAGTTGTTATCCTAATTGATGAACCATCTATTCCAATATATATAGATGGGAATTTTAGGGGTATAACCATCATTTTTTAGTCTCCGTTGGGTCCTAAGAGCTAATGAAAAGAATCTCCCATTATATATAGCATATGGTATTCTTCCTCCTTGCATAATAAGTGGATCTAAGTGTAATTTCTGAACTTATGATTCATTTAGAATAAAATAAAAAGTATATATCATGGTTATTTATTTATAATTCATTTTTATCTCTTTTCCATCTATTTTTAATGATTTTTTGGAAAAAGATGTGAATATGTGCATATGTAGTCTATACTAAACTAGAAAATATTCTGAGTATGAATAGTAACCATTCAATAACAATGTTGGAGTAGTTTTGGATTCTTCTACAATATATCCTAAAGAAGATATATCATTTTGGCCAATCTAAAAACTTCCAAAAGTGAGCTATGGGATTTCATAGGCAAGCTATGGACCTTGATTAGCTTGCTACAGACTTTGACAAGCTTGCTACAGACTTTGACAGGGTTGCTACAAACTTCAATATAATTGCTATAGACATGTTTAAATTTTTTTTATGAGTATATTTATATATATAGACTTTCCATTTATATATTTTATCTAAATGTAGATTTGAGAATTTCATCCCAATAAAATAGTTCTCTCCATATTTTATGGTGATTGAGGCTATGTTTTAATAGATTAGACTCCTATAATAATTGTCTCTCAATTTTTTATGCAGATTGATATAGGCTAGAGAATTTATCTTGTTACTCCTGAATATGGTATTGATTGGAATCATAAGATTATGAATGAAACCTCCCACACCCAAATTTAATCAATATAATTTCTCTTTCCATTATTTTAAATAATCTATTATGATGTTTGTGATAGAAAAGCTTGTGTTTTGAATAAAATCCTCTTTCAAGGAATGAGTTGGCCAGTCATTCCAAGGAATATGGATAAATATGTTTTTTTTTGTTATGTAATTATCATTTTGTTGTAAATTATTATTTTATTTCTTTGTGTCTGTAACTATTCATTTTTACAATTTGTTGTGAAACTGTAGGTGTTTTATTTGTTTATCATTTCTTTTTAATTTAGCAACTTGCTTTCTACAAGTGTGATTTAATTTCATGCATGTGTGATTTAATTTTTGCCAGAGTGCTTTTCAATTAATACAAGTGTGGATTGTGGTGGAAGGGACAATTTTCTAGAGATCTATTTATCCTATTGCATATTGCCTTAAGACACCAAACCTAGATTGACATTATTAAATGAGGGGGATTGATGACCCTCATCATTTTTGGCACCATTATCAGGGACCACGGTGTTATTATGAGTTTCATAATTTTGTAAGAGAATCATCTAGTGACAGTAGATAAATAAAGTTTCTAGTGAGAGGGAATGTCTCTTTGAAAATTTTGTGATAGGAGATAGTTGATGGTTCATTTAGAATTTATTTCTCTACAAAATAGATTAGAATTTATTTTTAAGCAAACATATATTAGAAATTATTTTTCTACAATTAGTAATTTAGATTAAAATTATAAAAAAACCAAAACCCCTATAAATACTAACATTGTTGTATAGGAAATAATAGATGCTAACATCATGAAGAAGGATTTAGATGTTGATGCAGATTGAAAATAAAAATAATACAAAAATAGAGAAAAATGCCTAGTGGCATGAGTTTATATAGTTGTTCTTTACAAAAGAGAATCTAGAATAGATGCTCCTATATTTTCCATACCTGTTTAAGGGATGATCTACATTTGAAAATTAGTTAGGATTGACTATATGTGGTGATGAAATTTATAAAGACATAATTTTGCCTTTCCATGAACTACCTATAATGAATCATGTATTTTTTTAGATGGGTTGATTCTAAAAATATTGCATGCAATTGTTTTTACTATGAAATAAGTGAAAATCTCTACTAAATTGGTCTCTTTTTATTTTAAGAAGGATCCTCATAGATCATGTTTTATGCTTACATGCATGCAGTAAATATGGTGGATTTAAGATTTTACGTGGTTTGAAAATATAGTATATATATATATATATATATATATATATATATATATATATATATATATATATATATATATATATATATATAATTTGGTTTGAATTAAAAAAAATGGTGATAGATTCTAGTAAGACAAGATTGTGCAAGTTAGTTGTTGATAAACATGTGGAATTTCAGATTATGTTGAATGCACTATTTTAACCATGTAATTAATCCATTATTTTGAGTATGTTGATAGTCAAATTTAATGATTTCCAAGGAGTTATAAAATGATAAAAAATTTCATCTTTTTCTTCAGCATTAAAGGATTTTATGAATAAAAAAAGGTAATTTGGTATTGGCTGGTGTTGCCCCTTGACCCTACCTTGTAATATGATAGGGAACATGTAAGGGGAACTACCCCTTGACCTTGTTGGCAGCCACCACCCCAAAAACCCCACTTATTTCTTTTCCAATATCATAATAAATTTTTTAAGATTTTCTGTTGTTATTTTCTTAAATCATACATGTTGATAGAAGATCATGTATTAGCAATTATTTATTTTGGGTATGCCAAGTTTTTGAAGCCAAATGTAGAGAGTTTGTCCTTGTATGGTGAAACTTAAGGATTTTATTTGAAGCCCAGGTTGGCAATGGCCATTGCATATTTTAGGTATGTTTTCTTGCTCTTTGTTTTAATTTTCTATTTGGCATTTCCCCACCAATAACCATGCATTACCATCTAATATCTGTTAGATTTTTATAATGTTTTTTGCTATTGTTAGTTAAGAATGTTTTTAGATTTAGCATTTATTCCTATGCATATCATAGTTAGTGTTTCCTTCTCAACTCTTAAATAAAAAAAATTGATGACATTGCATTTCATCCCTTTCCATCCATATTCAAGAATTAAATGAAACCATATCCACTTTCCTAATAAGATAACTTATTTGAGAGAGTTCTTATTTTTTAGATTAAAACTTCCATTATAAATAATGTTAATTCTTGAACCATCATTCATTCCTAATTAGGTAGAAATAAATTCCTCCATATATATTCAAATGTTCCTCATAATATTCCTGTTGTTGGTATTTATAATTCTTTGATATTGCTGATATTATACTTATATGGAAATATTTTGTTTGTTGTGGGTTTTTACAGGATAATCTCATAATAGGGAGTCAATCTCTAAATTATAAGGGATTAATTTATGTCCATGGATTCATCAAGTAGTTGGCACGTTATCTTGAGTCACCGTTGACATAATAAAGAAGCAAAATCAGTAAGAATCTATCACTAGTTATTGGTTATCACTACATAAATCAATGATAAAAAAAATTCAAATAATTTCACTCCTTATAAAGGAAATTCTATGATAAATTTGAAATCAGTATGAGGTTATATGCCATTTCATTAGTTTTAAAAAAAAAAAAAAACAATAAAAACCCTTGGGTGTTGTTGGTGGTCTTAGTTTGAAAACCACCGTGCTAACAAACTAAGTACTGAAACAAGAGCCTTGATTAGAAAATCAATTTACTAGTTATTCAAGGGTAAACATAAAATAAAAATACAATATGTCAAATGAAATAGTTGATGTAGTTTTTTCAATCTATAGATAAAGTACATGATTGATTAATTTTGTGCTCTTATTTCTTAGCACATCATGATTGTAATTTTATCAACATTTTTCCTAACATTTTTCACTTTGGCTACCATGGAAGGGGCAATGAATACCGAAGTTATGCCAAAGTATACTAATTTTCTATTTTACATTTAAATTTACTTGTAATTTTTTTATTACATGAAGATCCACTTTTCATATCATGCCTAAGATTGAAAAATTGGGGATGACAATGAAATAAAGATTTCTAGACTATTTTCAAAGCAAATATATTTTAGCCTATAATGATCAAAATTTTTCTCAATGTTTAATATTGTGAAAAATCAAAGCAACATAAGTTATTTAAAGAATTATTTTTACTATACTTACTCCATGTTATAATTTCTCAATAGAAAATCACAAGTCACACTTATGTTGATTTGTATACCAAAAGTCACAACAAGAGGTTCTCCACACAAGAACCCACTCCTACCTTCAAAAAAATAATAGAGATGATATATATATATATATATATATATATATATATATATATATATACTACTACTACTACTACTATATATATATATATCTATATATATATCTATATATGTATATATATATATATATATATATATATATATATATATATATATATATATATATATATATATATATATATATATATATATATATATATAGTAGTAGTAGTAGTAGTAGTAGTAGTAGTAGTAGAATATCCACACAAGAACCTGTGCATGAAAACTTAAGGGAGATTCTCCAACACAATAATATATATTTGAAATTTTAGCATGTAGAAATGGGCATGCTAAAAAAATTTATCTATGATATTATGCCAACAATTTCAAAGTTTCTTTCCTATATTGAAAAATATCAAACTCTTCTTTAATTCTTCAAAGCAATCTTTTAAGGTTTTAATCATCTATGGAAAATGTCTAACTCATGCATATATAAAATTAACAAGAGACATGAATAGTGGGATGCATAAGGACATGCATCAACTTAGGTGTGGGATAAATGACGAGCTCCAAAAATGGCCCATTATATATATCATATGGTATTCTTCCTCCTTGCATAATAAGAGGATCTAAGTTTAATTTATGAATCTATGGTTAATTTATAATAAAATAGAAAGTATATATCATATTTATAATTTATTGTTATATCTTTTCTAGATATTTATAATGATTATTGGGAAAAAGATGTCAATATGTGCATATGTAGTCCATATTAAGCTAGAAAAGATTATGAGTAGAAAGGGTAACCATTCAAAAACAATGTTATAGTAGTTTCAGAGTATTCTACAGTAGATACTAAATAAAATCTAGCATTTTGGCCAAGATAGGACTTCCATAGGCGAGCTTAAAACTTCCAAAGGTGATCTACAGACCTTGATAGGCTTGTTATGGACTTTGACAGGGTTGTTACAGACTTTGACAGGCTTGCTACGAACTTCAACAGAACCACTACAAACTTGTTTGGAAATAATTTCTAAGGCACTCTAATGATTTATTGGTCCATTCTAAGATAACCAAGATCATTTATAGATATCACATGAATGATTTCTATTTATAGTCTTTCTATATATATATATATATTTACATATATAGACTTTCCATTTATATATTATATATAATTGTAGATTTAAGAATTTCATCCCAATAAAATAACTCTCTCTATATTTTATGGAAATTGAGGATGTTGTTAAAGATTAGATTATTATAATAATTATATCTCCATATTTTGTGGAGATTGAGATAGGATAGAGGATTTAGGTTGTTACTCTTGAATAAGGCACTGGTTGGAAGCATAAGATTATAAATGAAACCTCCCACACCCAAATGTAGTAAATATAATTTATCTCTCCATTATTATAAATAATATATTTTGATGTTTGTGATAGAAAATATTGTATTCTAAATAAAATCCTCTTTTGAGGAATGAGTTGACCACTCATTCCAAGGAAGATGGATCAATGTGTTTTTATTTATTTATTCTATAATTATCATTTTGTTATAAATTATTATTTTAATTATTTTTATTTGCAACTATTCATTTTTAATTTTTTTTATGAATCTATACGTGTTTTATTTTTTTATCATTTCCTTTCAATTCAAAAATTTAATTTTTACAAGTGTGATTTAATTTCAAGAATGTGTGATTTAATTTCTACAAGAGTGATTTTCAATTTTTGCAAGTGTGGAGTGTGGTATAATAGACTATTTCCATAGATCTCTTTTTCATATTGTATATTGTCTTTAGACACCAAAATTATATTAAAAATATTAAATTAAGGGGATTGATGACCGTCATCAGGAGTGAACATTGCAGTTGATCAAATGCATCCAATTAACAAAATCTTAGCATCTTAGTGCGCAAACTAAGAATTTTTTTTCATGCATTAAAAGAGAATCATGAGAGATAGGGATGAGTCATTAACTCCTACATTTTCCTTAATGAATACTCTAAGAAACCCCAAGAGGATTCTCTTTAACAAGATCCAAGTGACATACGATAATGAGTTTTTTATTGTAGTTAAATTTCTCTTAAAGGGCCAAAATTTGGTAAGTGGGGGCATATATTCTAAATCATTATCCAAATCGATGAACCATTTATGCTAACACATCCAAATGGGTATTTTAAGGCTAGAATGGCCATTGATTGGTCTCTATCAGGCCCCAATAATGAATGTTGTAGTTGATTAGATGCATCCCTTAAAAGAATCTCCTCATCTCTAAGTGTGCAAATTGAGCTAATTAATGTTGTGTACTGTAGGAGAATCATGAGGGTTAGAGATAAGCCATTAGCTCCCGCACTTTCATGAATGATTCTTCTAAGTAACTATATGGATATTCTCTTTAACTTGATATGATCGAGATATGGTGATGAGTTTTCTCTCGTAGCTAAATCTCTCTTAAAGGGCCAAAAACTTTTTAGTAGGGGGCATATATTCTAAATCATTAGCCAAATAGATGAACCATATATGTTGACACATCTAGATGGGAGTTTTAAGGCTAAAAAAATCATTGTTCGGTATCCATTAGGCCTTGAGAGTGAACATATTAGTTGATCAAATGCATCCTTTAAAAGAATCTTAACATCCTTGAGTGTGCAAACTAAATAAACATTAGTTGCATGTTGAAATAAAACCATGAGGGATACATATGAGTCATTAGATCTTACGCTTACATAGATGAGTCCTATAATAAATCTTAGGAGGATTCTCTCTAGCTCAACATGAGTAAGATGAGGCAATGAGTTTTCTTTCACTACCTAATTCTCTTAAAGGGACAAAATCAGTTAGTGAGGGGCATATTTTCTATCTTGTTAGTCCATTTGATGAACCATTTATGTTGACACATTGTTAAGCACAGGATATACTGAGAGCTCGGGGGTGAATCAGTATATCATATATCTTATAAATCTTTCCTTTAACCAAATTCCACTTAATCAAACATTCAAGATATGCAATAAAACTCAAACAATAAACATCACACAAGATAGAGAGAGACACTAGTTATAACATGGAAACCCAATGTGGGAAAAACCATGGAGAACAATCTCAAGTATATTCATGAGAGCAAACCCACAAGAGCACCATACCCCTTTGCCAAGTACCAACCTCAGCTACAATTCATGAGCACCAACCCACAGGAGCTTCAAACCCCTTTGCCGAGCACCAACCTAGCTACTATTCGTAAGCACCAACCCACATGAGCACCAACCCCTTTGCCGAGCACCAACCCAACAACAATTCATGAGCACCAACCCACAGGAGCACCAACCCCTTTGTGTATACCACACACTTATCTCTCAATGTTGCTATATCAACAAATGATAGATCAATACAACATCTCTTTCCTCTCTCTCACTTTTGCTCTTTTAAGCTAGATATAACAAATAAAAATCATATTCATCTCTCACAATTGCTCTTCTAAGCTAGATTTTACAATATCAAATCAACCTCTCTCTTCCATATTACAAATGGCTTCTCAAGCCTTTATTTATATCTTTCCAAATGATCTTTGGCCTTCCCCCTTTGTGACCCTTCAATCCTCATGGAAAATGGTGCCAATCTTGAATGACCCTTCATATTCAAGCCTTTGAAAAGTCATGTGGTGGCGCTTCATGACCAAAAATGTCCTTCCCACTTTTGTCCTCATCTTGGTGACTTTTCGTATTCCTTAAGGTGTCCCTTCATGAGAAATTGCACCCTTAATATTTTGTCTTCACTTGGTGACTCTTGGTATTCCCCAAGATGACTCTTCATGGGAAAATGCATCCCATCCTTCTTTTGTCTTTACCCCATGGCTCTTCGACTTCTCCATGGGCCCTTCTTTTGTCTCATATGCAACCAAAAATATATTCATTAATACTAAATAAATATTAACTCATATTAGCCAAGATAAACAACATTAAATGCAATGGGGCCTATATCACCAATAATACTAGACCTTTGACATCAATGACAATATTTCCAACAATCTCCCCCTTTTTCATTGATGGCAACCTCAATCCTGAAACTGCCACATCCTGTCACCTACACATCCTATCATCTAAAAACATATAGTAACTCCCCCTTACTGTAACAACCTGTACCTATTCCCTATATGTATTTTTTGCACCTGTACCTATACCTGTAATTCTCCCCCTTTGACATCAATGACAAAGGGCCTACCTGGAGCTAACACTTAGCTCCCCCTTAACTGATGCTGAACCTCAATGGTAGAAAGTAAAGGAAGTTACTCCCAACTTCTTTCACAGATACTCAAATGTGTCTTTTGGTAGTGCCTTTGTGAAAATATCTGCAATCTGCTCATTTGAATATTTTCTTCTAATCTCAAAACATTTTGCATGAAACTTTAAGGTGTATCCTTGATCACATATTTGACTTATACTCACTAGATTATGCTTACAAAACATCCGCTATCAACAAACCATGACTGATCTTCATTTCTTACATGCAAAGCTATTTGTATCAACATAGAATCTTCAGGTTGTTTCTTCTGCCATGAACATGTCTGAATCTTCTTCCTGATGAATGGAACTTTGAAACTCTGATCCTCCTTGATTAAATCTGCATGAGTATCCTTTTCTTTCTTTTTAAAACTGTTAGCTCTTTTTCAACATTCTAATTTCCTGTGACCATAATCATTTGAAACACTTTAAAACATTGCATAGGCAAGAATCATAATACTGATGCAAAATTTTCTTTAAAAAATATATTCCCTAAAAAGATATACAAATTAATCTGCCAACTCACCTTCTTGTCATGCAACATAGCCAAGACCCAATAGCATCCACCATGCTTCAATTTTCTTTAAAGTGTCTCCTTATAACCTAGAAGAGACACCCCCACACAAAAGGGTCCTAGAAACAAATCTTAGGAGATTCCTACATCTCCTCTATTTCTTCCTTGATCTTCTTGTGTTTTTTCCTTTAGAATCTATTTAATATTTTCTAACCTTTTTAACTTACTAACCTTATCACTTATGATGTTATTCATCTTCTCAACTTTTGCAACTATCTTTTCTTGACAAAGCTCATGCTCAAATGTAACAAGAGATTCTGCACAATCCTTCTTATATAATTCTTTATCTACTATAGCAAGTAATTCATTTTCACTTTTAAACTCAACCTTATCAACCTTTACTATTTCAAGTCTCCAAACCTTAATTTGTCTTTTCTCATATTTTCTAGGGGCTCTATATCCATTGACATACCTTGAATATCTCTTTACTTTATTTTGACAAAATTTAGCAATATGTCCAACCTCATGACAACAAAAGCAAACAATATTTCTCATACCTTTTTCTTGAATGTGACTGAGGTCTCCCTTTGATTGCTTACTTCTCCTCATACAGTCTCTTGCCCTATGACCAACATGATGATAAACAAAACAACGACCATGAAAAGAATTTGAAAACTTAAAAGCATTGGGCTGCCTGATCGACTTTTTTGATTTGCCTTCAAAACCTACATCCTTTTTTCCTTGGACCAATATTTCATGATCTTTCTCAACCTTGATTATAAGATTCTCATGATTATCCTTTAAAGAACCTAACTCATCCTTCAAATGATTACACTCTTCTTCTTTTGATGTTAAAATTGAATTTGCAACCTCTAACTGATTCTTAAGATCCTGAATAAATATCTTATTTTCTTTTACTTCTATAGCGAACTTAGAATCCAAGATACACACATTTTACTTAAGAGCCTCAACCACAAATTTCAACTCTTGATTCTCCTTCTTTAGCTGCTTAGCCATCTTATGCTTTTCTTTGATCTACCTTCAAGCTGTAAAACTTTTCAAAAAGGAACCTGCTCTGATACCAATTGTTAAGCACGGGATATACTGAGAGGGGGGGTGAACCAGTATATCATATATCTTATAAATCTTTCCTTTAACCAAATTCCACTTAATCAAACATTTAAGATATGTAATAAAACTCAAACAATAAACATCACACAAGATAGAGAGACACTAGATATAATGTGGAAACCCAATGTGGGAAAAACCACAAAGAACAATCTCAAGTATATTTGTGAGAACAAACCCACAAGAGCACCATACCCCTTTGCCAAATACCAAACTCAGCTACAATTCATGAGCACCAACCCACAGGAGCTTCAAACCCCTTGCCGAGCACCAACCTAGCTACTATTCATGAGCACCAACCGATAAGAGCACCAACCCCTTTACCGAGCAGCAACCCAGCAACAATTTGTGAGCACCAACTCACAGGAGCACTAACCCCTTTATGTATACCACACACCTATCTCTCAATGTTGTTATCTCAACAAATGATAGATCAATACACCATCTCTTTCCTCTCTCTCACTTTTGCTCTTCTAAGCTAAATATAACAAATACAAATCATATTCATCTCTCACAATTGCTCTTCTAAGCTAGATTTTACAATATCAAATCAACTTCTCTCTTCCATATTACAAATGGCTTCTCAAGCCTTTATTTATAGCTTTCCAAATGACCTTTGGCCGTCCCCCTTTGTGACCCTTCAATCCTCATGGAAAATGGTACCAATCTTGAATGACCCTTCATATTCAAGCCTTTGAAAAGTCATGTGGTGACCCTTCATGACCAAAAACGTCCTTCCCACTTTTGTCCTCATCTTGGTGACTTTTCGTATTCCTTAAGGTGTCCCTTCATGAGAAATTGCACCCTTAATCTTTTGTCTTCACTTGGTGACTCTTGGTATTCCCCAAGATGACTCTTCATGGGAAAATGCATCCCATCCTTCTTTTGTCTTTACCCCATGGCTCTTCAACTTCTTCATGGGCCCTTCTTTTGTCTCATATGCAACCAAAAATATATTCATTAATATTAAATAAATGTTCACTCATATTAGCCAAGATAAACAACGTTAAATGCAATGGGGCCTATATCACCAATAATACTAGACCTTTGACATCAATGACAATATTTCCAACACACATTGGGATGGGTGTTTTAAGGCTATTACTATCATTGTTAAGTCTTTGTCAAGCTCTAGTAGTGAATATTATAGTTGATGAGACACATACCTTAAGATAATCTTAGCGTTCTCTAGTGTGCAAACTAAGAAAAATTTGGTCATGTATTGTAGGAGAACTATGAAAGATAGAGATGATCCATTAGATCTTACACTTTCACAAATGTGTCCTCAAAGAAACTCTAGGAGGATTATCTCTAACTCAATATGAGTGAGACATGACAATGAATTTTATCTCAAGCAAAATCTCTCTTAAAGGGATAAAAGTTAGTCAATGGGTGGGTGTATACTCTAACTCATTATCCCAATCAATGATACATATATACTGACATGTCTAGATGGACATTTCAAATCTAAAATTATTGTTATCTAGTCTTCACCAAGCCTTGAGAGTGAATGTTGTAATTGATTGGATGTATCCCTTAAGAAAATATCCTCCTCCTTAAGTATGCAAATTGAGACAACTTGTGTCATGTATTTTAGAATAATAATCAGGGATAGAGACAAGCCATAAGATCTCAAACTTTCATGGATGAGTCATGGAGTCAACCACAAGAGGGTTCTCTCTAAATTAATGTGAGTAGGATGCAGTAGTGAGTTTTCTCTCATAGTAAAATCTCTCTTAAAGGGCCAAAAGATGGTGGTCAATGGGGGGAATATATTTTGAATCATTATCCAAATAGATGAATTGTCTATGCTGACACATCTAGATGATAATTTTAAGGCTAAGATAACTATTAGGCCTCAAGAGTGAATGTTGTAATTGATTGAATGCATCCCTTAAGAGAATCTTAGCATCCTTGAATGTGTAAATTGAGTGAACTTCAATTTCACATGAAATTGAAAGATAACCATGAGGGATAGAGACAAGATGCTAGATTCTACACTTTCATAGATGATTCCTCTATTAAACCCTAAGAGGATTACCTCTAACTTGACATGAGGGAGATGTGGTAATGAAATTTCTCTTGTAGCCAAATCTCTCTTAAAGGGCAAAAATTTGGTTAGTGATGGGCATATATTCTGACTCATTATCCCAATCAATGAACCATATTTGATGACACATCCAATTAGAATTTTAAGGCTATAAAAATAATTATTTAGTCTTGATTGGGACCTAAGATAAAAAAATTTAGTTGACCAGATGCGTCCCTTAAGATAATTTCTACATCCCTTAGTGTGAAAACTAAGCCAACTTCTACATGTGTTTTAGGAGAACTATGAGGGATATTATGATCTATCATATCTCATAATTTCATGTATGAGTCTTATAATCAACCCCAAGAGGATTCTTCTAACTTGACATGAGCGAGATATGGCAATGAGTTTTCTCTCATAGTGAATTCTATCAAAATGAATCAAAAGTTGGTCAGTGGGGGCATATATTCTAACTTAGCCCAATCAATGAACTACATTTATTGACATGTTCAGATGGATGTTTTAATTTTATATAAACCATTATCTAATCTCTATCAGGACTTGAGAGTGAAATTTATAGTTGACTAGACGTATCTGTCAAGAGAATCTCTTCATCCCTAAGTGTGCAAATTGATCCAACTTTCATTGTGTATTATAGGAGAATTATGAGGGATAGAGATGAGTTGTCATATCCCAAAATTACATGGATGAGTCCTATAAGTAATCCTAGGAGTATTATCTCTAAATCAATGCAAGTGATGCACATCAATGAGTTTTCTCTCTCATCCAATTCTCTCATAATGGACCACAAGTTAGACATGAGGGACATATCTTCTAACTTGTTAGCTCAATAAAAAAAATATGAAATAACATATATATGGGTGTTTAACATTTATTTAAGGGCTGATCTAAGTGTTAACAGGTGAAGAGAGGTCTGGTGGGGTAAGAAACAACTGACTGTGTTTGCGTTTCTTGTAGGTGTTTAATGAGAGACCTAAAAATAGATAAGAATTTATTGTTTAGCCTTGTTCTTTCGATTCAAACATTGTATGAAGGTTGACTAAGGTAGTATGATCACTATACCACACATCAAAAAGGTATTTCAAACTGTTTATTGATTTTATAGGGTTAGATCAAGTATGGAGTTTAAATTAGGCCCACAAGACAAGACTCAAAATATCAGGTCTACAAACCATAATTAAGACCTAGATAAGGCTATTTTCTTGATTTATTGAAAGGACAAATAGAGAGAAGGTGAAAACATATTTTATTAAGGTAGATAACATTATTATGAATTACTTTTTTGATTCTCTTTGTTTTAATAAGATAATCTTCTCTTGTCATGGCACCGACCACATGAATGTGGAAGCTCATCTAGTGTGACTAACCTACATTAAAATTGTTAGTAAAAAATTTAAATAGAAATAAACACATAATGATTAAAAAAATTTAAAATTAAAATACATTAAATCAAATAAGTTAAGTATATTAATTTTAAATACAATATAAGCTCACCAATTTTTTAGATTGGACATGATCTTGGACTCTTACATATAAGATTGAGAAAATCTATGTATGGAGCAATGAAATCACAAATAAAGTACAGAGGAAGAAGCTTGTCTTTACACAATAATATTGTAAAATATGACCTGCTTTCATAAAATCACATTAACCTATCTAACCTTCAAAAGTAGAAAAGTGTGGTACATATAGGGAAAATTAAGTAAACATGAGGAAGCCCCTAATTTTCATAATTAGATAATTACATTAAAATGAAATTAGCCTATGTGACCATTTCATAAGTAACCTAAGGAAGCTTAATTGCCATAGAATGACCATAAATCCATGTGGACAAAACCCAATGGGAAAAAAACACTACACTAATACCCCCCCTTAATCATAGCTTAGGTGAGATGAAAATTAGTCTTGACATTGAAAGCTTGATAAGGTATCCAAGTACATAGTGAAGAACCTCCATATGAGGAAGAAGAAGGTGGAAAACCCTAACCCTAATGAGAGCTCATAGATGAAAAAATTTACTCTTTATGAAGGGCTTGGTCAAAATATCTACAATCTAATATGATGTTGGATAGTATCAAAGATCAATGACTTGCTAATTGATAACCTCCCTAATGAAGTGCATGTGAATCTTTATGTTTGGTCCTTTGATGGAGAACCAAATTATTGTAAATATGGATAGTGCTTTGGTTTTCATAGTAGATGATTGTTGGATTATGAAACTGGCTACCAAACTCAGTGAGAATCCCTTGAAGCCATATTACCTTAGTGATGGTATTAACAACCTCTCTATATTCTACCTCTATAGATGATAAAGTAATTACATGTTGATTCTTGCTTGACCAACTTATTGAACCTGAACCAAGAGAGAAACTATAGCCTAAAGTGGAATTTTGACTCTAAATATCTCTATCCTAATTTGAATCTGTGTATCTGATCAAATCAACCTTGGTTCTTACTCTATAGTGTATCCCATAGTTGTGTGAACCCTAAATGTAGTGTAGAATCTACTTAGCTACTTTCTAATATAATTCATGTGGCTTATACATACATTGGGAGACCATGCCAATAGCATAAAATATGTCAGGTCTAGTGTGCGTGAGATAGATAAGACTACCCACAAGTTTCTAATATGGAGTTACATAAATTAATGGTGTAGTAAAATTAGCTTTAAGATTCACTCTAGATAAGAAAAGAGTAAGAGATGGATTACAATCAACCATGTTAAACCTTGAAAGAAAATAAATATAATACTTGGATTGTGATAAAGTTATCACAGAATCTGACTAAATGATTTCAATACTGAGAAAGTAATGAAACAATCCCATGTCTATCATTGAAAATCTATCTAAAAGTGTAGTTTCATTGCTAAGATGGATGATAATGAGCTCCTTATAATTAACAAGTCATCCACATAGAGAAATAGGATCAATATAGAATCATTATAATACAAGATGTAGACATTTAGATCTAAGTAGCATCTGGTGAACATAACTGTGAGGAGAAAGGAGTCCATCTTGGCATACCATGCCTGAGGGGCCTATTTTAGTCCATAGATAAATATCATGATTTTACAGAATAAGGAGGAATCTTTCACAAATCCTTGTGGTTGCTCCATGTATATCTCTTCTTTGAGGTCACCATGCAGAAAAACACTCTTACCATCCATTAGGTGAACATCCCACGAATGTGTAATTGTGATGGCTAGAGTGAGTCTGATAGATGTCATCTTAGCTATAAGAGAAAATGTCTTGGTGTAGTCTATTCTAGGCACCTAATAAAAACCATTTGAAACTAGATTATCTTTGTACTTATCAATAGACCCATCTATACCATACTTAGTCTAATAAACCCATTTGCAATAGATAAATTTTTCCTTTAGGAAGAGGGACCAAGTCCCATGATTTGTTCCTAATTAGGGAACTATACTCTTGCATATCAGGATCCCATTCTAGAATGCTAAATGACTCATGAAAGGTTTACAGATATGAGGTAATGGGTAGGTAGGCATGTGAAGTCCCCTAAAACTATGAATGTGTCTACCTCGTATCTAATGGATTTCCAACCCATTTCTTAGCACTTTGAAGTGTTTGTTTGGCCCAAGTGGGACTAGAATTTTATGAGATTAGAGAATCAAGAGGTGATTCATCATCATATGAAGTGTGAGATGGAAGAGGATAATCCTCATCACTACTCTCATCACTTAAACTTGAAGAAAAATAAGAGTCATCATGTTCATCAAGAGGATTTTGAGGTGGATCCAAGTCACTATCTAAGGTGAAATCAATGTCTAGTGAGACTTTTGAATAGTTTGGGGTACCAATAGTGAGTTTAAATTGTCCCTTATGAAGCTTGACACTCTTTTCTATGAACAAATCATGATTTTTAATATGGAGAACCCTATATCCGTCATCACCCTTTACATACCCCACAAAGATACAATACTGACTCTGAGGGTCCATTGCCTTACATTTCTTCTTAGGAACATGAGCCATTGTTTGTGATCCAAACAATAAAAAGTGATCCAATGTGGGCTTGTGACCATCCCAAGATTCAAAATGAGTGATTCCTTTAAAGGCTATATGTGGAACATAGTTCTGAATGTAGAAGACACAATTGATTGCTTTGGCCCAAAACTGAGGAACAAGAGACTTTGATTGAAGCATGAAGTTGGCCATTTCCTTTAAAGAATATTTCTTATGTTTAACCACACCATTTTTATGAGGACTATATAAATTTTGTGTTGCATCTGAATCCCCTCTGATGTGCAAAACTACTCAAAACTATTTTTGACATACTCCCCACCATTGTTAGTCCTTAAGATTTTGATGGAACAATTTGAATGCTTCTCTACTAAGTGTTTTGAAGTCCTTGAAGTGATCAAAGACCTTAGACTTATTTTTGAGAAAAAACCTATATGTACCTCAAAAATTCATTGATGAATGGTATCATTTATCTGGTCTTGTTGAATGAAGGTTTTGGAAATAGACCTGCTATGTCACTGTGGACAAATTCTAGCTTTTGTTTAACTTTCCTTCCTTTGCCCTTGTTATATTTCTCTTCTAGATGCTTTCCAAGAATGTAGCCATTGAATAGGTCATCTGATAATTTGAATTTAGGAAACCTTGAAACCATGTCCTAATGATTGAATTGCTCTAGGCAATGGTAGTTTAAATGGCCAAATTGTTCATGCCATAATTTGCTCACTCTATCTACACGAGTAAGCAATATAGCTGAGAGCTAATCTGGGACAAATTTTGAGAAGGTATACAACCTAGAATGATGATTGGACTTCCCATAAGCTATTGTGATGTCACTATGTATCTCCTTGATAAACATTAAATTAGGTCTGAACTCAACTCACTTCCCTACACCTATGTGATTGATTTGGTATGTTGACATAAGATTAGTGGATAGTGAAGGAACACACAAAACATTATTGAAAGTCCCATAAATTAATTCAATATATCCTTTACCATTGGATTCTATTGAAGTGTCATCACCCATGAGAATTGAAGGCATGATACATGGCTCTATTTATAAAAATAGATCCTCTGAGGAGGCCATGTGATAGGAAGCCCCTGAGTCAATAACAGAAGTCAAAGGCTAAGAAGCTACTGTAGCAAGTGCCTTTCCTTTATTTTTATGCTTTTTTATTGTCTTTAGACTTTGTATAATTTTGTGTGTTCATGTTCTGAGTTGAGAATTTAGGAACACTGATGTTTTTCTTCTCAAGCATCTTAGCCAATGTGTTAATCTTCTTTTTCATGCACTGAGATTCATCATGCCCAAGTTTCTTGCAAAAGTTTCATTTAATTTTCTCATTCTTAGGTTTCTCAATTGAGGAGGATTAATTTTATGATGCCTTAGGCTTGGCATGTAATTTATAATTCTTATTGTGCTTATGATCTAGTTTAGACTATTTCTTCTCTTATTTGCCACTACTAGAAGGCTTTTTCTTGCCCTAATTAACAATCAAGGCATGTGATTTTGAAGACTTTAGTGCACTCATTTGAACTAGATTATCTTGCTTCCAAGTTATATTGATAATAAAATCATCAAATGATGGCATTTTGCAAGTGGATCCAAGTGCACATTTGGTAGTATGAAATGTAGAGATGAAAATTAAATAGTCATGACCTAGTTTTGTAAGCATGGATAAAATCAACTAGTCAATTATTTTTTCAATGCCACATTATTTTAATTATAGTCTCAATGATTTAAACTTTGTAAAGAAGTCTTATAGGGTGTCACAGTCACTCGGGATCAATGTGATGAGATCATTCTTTAGCTCATGACCCTCATGACGTCCTACACTCCAAAAATGCTATTTAGGATGGTCAAAACATCATTGGGAGTTTTTGTAGATTCAAAATGAAATAGGAGGTTGAGAGACATTGATAGGCATAATAACCCATAGACCACATCACATATGTTATACCACTTAACATTTTATGCATCTGTAGATGACTCAATTTCCTCACCCATAGTGATCTGATAGAGTCTCTTACCTCTCAAGGTGAGCTTCATTTTAGACTTCCAGTTGAGATAGTTAAATGGTGTGAGTGGTTCAATCGAGTTCATATCCATTAGTGAAGATTAGATTGAGATAATTTAAAAAATTGAGATGAAATCAAAGAAGAAATTATACATAGTACAAGTACCTCCTTAAACTACAAATAAGTCCCCCCTTAAATTACAATTCAACACACATTTAATATTGGATGTCGAGAACCACTAAGAATGTGTCTATGAACAATTAGTGTGAGAAAGTACAAGAGGGATGGTAGGCATAGTCGATAATGCATCTAAGAAAGTTACAAAAGGTTTGAAGTGAGTTTTAATCCATTATGCCATGAAGAAAAGGGATGATATAAATGGCCTAAAAAAGTACCACCAATGCATAGAGATTGAAAAAATATGCACTTTAAAAAAACAACACCCATAATGGAGCTACAGATTAAAAGTTATGGCACTTACAAGTTCTTATTTCTACACATTCTCAGACCCCTTCCAAAAGTGGATTTTTTTTTCACACTTATTATTTTTTTACCAAAAAAACAAAAAAAATATAAGTAAAGGTACCCCATAACTCTAGACAGTAATGATCCTTTGAAAGTCTGGGTCGGTCTCGAAAGAGTAATCAAATGTCTCAAACTGCTTTATTGAATGGAACAAGGCAATAATGGTACCCACAAATTTTGAGTTAGTCTTTTGTAGTGTATGTTGAAGTTTTGGAATTTCTCTAATTGACTTCCAAAACTAATCACCCTTTGAAAACTTGAGTAAGTAATAGACCCCTAAAATTTTAAGTTGGTTGAGTGAAGTGATATCCAAAGTTTTAGATCTGCTTTGCTTGAGGTAGGTGAAGTTATAAGTAATGACCCCCTATAAGTCTGAGGGTATCTGTAGTAGTGTAATATAGGTTTTGGAACCTTGCTTACTAAAATTCATAAATTGTCAAATAAAGGAACTCCATAAGTCAAATTTCTTCTACTGGTAAGTAAGTGGACTTATCAAATAACTTAACTTAGAAAAGTGAAATTATTCACTGCTGAAAGTCAAATTTTGTCTACTGACTAAGTAACATCCCTCCAAAAGTCTAGATTGGTTAGTAGACTATTTAATTCATGTAAGATGAGGTATATAAAATATAAAGTTGAAGTAATGACCACCTACATATTTGAGTAACATATAGGTATGACTGGAATAAAGGCACATAAATTGAGACAAGCCAAAAATGCCCAAAATACTTTAGTGATGGAAATTCTGCAAGAGACCCATTTGAGATTTTGACATAAGGAAGAAAAAAGAGAAGGCATTTTTTCACAACATAGGATGTATGTATTTTTTAAAAAAATAAAAAAATGGGGCCTTGAGATGCCAAAAAGAAAGGAAAAATGACTGTTTTAGAACCAGGTCATGTTTATAGTCAATCCAAGGGTTTTGGCACCTTATAAAACCAATGGCACATCCATTTTTGAGATATAAAGATACAATAGAAAGTTTTGTTCAAATTCTCCAAGGAATCCCACCAAACCCTTCTTTATGTTAGAATAACGATTGTATGCAAGATTTCACCACAAAGATTGCTACAATACTAGCAAAAATGGCTCTGATACCATGTTAACTTGGCCAAAATATTGGATTCTTGCACAGAAGATTGAGAAAATCTATGTATAGAGAAATGAAATCATAGATAAATTTCAAAGGAGGAAGAATCTTGTCTTCACACAATAATATTTTAAAATATGACTTGCTTACATAAAATCACATTAACCTGTTAAACCTTCCAAAGTGGAAAAGTGGGGTACATATAGAGAAAATTAGGACAACATAAAGAAGCCTCTAATTTTATTAATTAGATAATTAAATTAAAATAAAATTGGCCTATGTGACCCTTTTATAACTAACCTAAGGAAGCTTAATTGACATAAAATGGCCATAAGGCCATGTAGGCAAAACCTAATAGGAAAAAGCATTACACTAACACAATTCAATCTAATGTACCTTCAAGATCATATTTATTTACAAGTGTTTCAAGAATCATTTCATGGTTAGATTCATGCACTTTCCAAAAATTTATATGGTGATGATTTCCATGATATTTGATCATTTGGATATTTGTAGTGATAATGATATTTGAATAATGAAGCACTATCCTATGTGTTTCAAAGTCCTCAAATAATGATTGTTTTTTTTTAATTTTTTTTTTTAATGATAATACATATGAATTTAGGTTCTTGTAAACACTATGGATTGAGTAAGATAAATGAGATCTTCTTTATCCATAACATTTGTGGTTAATTTTTTTGGCCTCTACACAATGACACAAGTAGTAGTGTGTTCCCTCATCATTGTCCTTAGGTGCAATGAATACATAAACATGCCATGTATTTAAAGTATAATCAAATTTCAATCACTTATAGGAAAAAATAAAGATATCATTAATATAACTAAGGTTCTACATTTAAAATTAAAAATAAATTGTACATATTTGCACAAGATCTAAAATGTGATCAAAGTCAATTGATGGTGCCATTTCATGATCCATCAATTCTTGGAGTGAATGGATACTATCTATAGGTGATATGGGTATATTATACCATTATTCACCCTATTATTTTGACTCACATTCATTCCAATTAAATTCCATACATGTGGAACAAAAACATACCATATCTATAGTATAAATAGTACATAAATTGAGGCTTTAAGTAGGTACATTTATAAGGCTTTAGCAGATCGTCAACTTAGAAGCTTTAGTCCAATCAGATAGATTGAGCCCATCACCCATCAAATTTTTTTTGATGACACCATCTTTTTGGCTGAAGCTTCTATCCAAGAAGCAAGGATCTTGAAGAAAATTTTGGTCATATATGAGAAAGCTACAAACTAGAAAATCAATTTTGATAAAGGATCATTTTACTTTTTCAACACTACAAAAGCTAGACAAAATATAATTTCTAGTATATTAATTGGTCAAATCAAATACTTAATATCCACCTACCTTAGTATGCCCATATTTATCAATCAATTACAAGTAAGTGCTTGGAATCTATTAATTGAAAGATTCCAAAAAAGACTTGTAGGGTGGAAAAGGAAACTCCTTTCTCAAGTAGGTAAAGTGGTCTTAATTAAATTAGTACTTCAAAGCCTTACAATTTACACATTGTCTCTATTCAATTTACCTAAAGGAGTGGAATAAATCCTCAACAAAATCCAAAGAAATTTCTTATGGAATGACTATGAAGATAGGAGCAAATTTCATCTAGTCTCTTGGAATAAAATTTGCAATAACAGAAGATGTGGAGGCCTAGGCATAAGAAATCTATAGAGGATCAATAAAGATATGATCTCAAAGTTTCTATGGAGATTCATTAATACTAATTCAACCTAGAGTAAGATACTATCCCACAAATACCTTTAAGGGAGGAATCTTGGTGTTATTTTAAAAGAGGAACAATGCACTAGAAGATCATATATTTGGAACTTCCTAGTTGAAAATTAGGAGATCATTCTCAAAGGATCCATATGTAAAATGAGAAATGGTAGGAACATAAACTTCTATAATGACAATTGGAATGCTGAAGTAGCTCATATCTAGAGGAATTTTGAAAAACATACAAAATAACATATAAACTAGAATTATGGAGAGAGTATTAAAGATTACTGGCAAATGAGAAATGGGTATAAAAGATGGATTAAAATAATTGTTAACTAGGATGAACAAAATAAAATAGAAGACTTAAATAGGATCCTCAAAACCATTCATATCTCAATAATAGATAGGGAAGATAAGCTGATGTGGATTGATTTCTTTGATGGGAACTATAATGTCAAAGATGGATATAAAATAATCTCCCAAAACTCCGACACTAAGGTGAATTGGAAGGTTATATGGATTAAATACATCACTATGAAGATAGGATTATTTTCTTGGGTTTCCATTTAAGATAATATTTTTATGGTTGATATTTTAAAGGAAAAAGATTGCATCATAACTAATAGATGTGTACTATGAAAATAAGAGAATGAAACCATCTCGCATCTCATCATTAATTGTAAGTATACTAAAAAGGTGTAGAACTTCTTCTTGAGGAAATTTAACATCTCATGGGATAATCCAAGAACCTTAATTAAATTTTGGCTAGCTTAGATTTATCCCTTTAAAAGCCCTCATCTTAATAAGATATGGAACATTACCCTTACACTCATTTGGTGGGGGATATGGGGAACTAGAAACAATATCATATTCAGGGACAAGAATTATTCTAGCAAGGTGGCCTCAAAAAGGATTTGATCAAATATTAATGAGAATTACAATTCTAACAAAATATAAAAAGCAAGTAATTCCTCTCCTTTAAATGCTTACCTACACAAAATTGGAAAATTAATTTATCAAGCATTGGAAAAATAGATTCTAAAGATGAAGTTTGTAAGAGAACCAAATGGAAAGCTCCAGTTGAAGGATGGATGAAATTTAATTTCGATGGTGCATTAAAAGAAAATCTAGGAAGGTAGGAGGAGGAATCATCATAGATGCTGAAGGAAAGCTAATTGGGGCTTATGGGTACTAAGACCAATCACTAAGCAAAGGCTCTACCTTCGCTTTGGGGCCTTAGAATAGCTAAATAAATCAATATCTAAAAACTACAAGTGGAAGGAAAATCCATGAACATAGTCAATTATTTAATTGACAAACATCCCCTAAGCTAGACTATAAAATATATCATTGATGAAGCTAAAATACTCCTAAGCTCCTTTCAACAGGTTCACATTATACACACCAATGAAATTGCTAATTGGTTTGCCAATGAGGGAACAATTAATGTGGGTTTTAAAACATGTTTTGATGATGAGAATATTCCTAGAGAGATACTAACAAAAATAACTAATGAAGGGAGAAACTCTTTTACCAATATATAGTTTTATGGTCCTCTTCCTCATGTCTAGGGAAGACTATAGTATACTGATAAATATGTGAGATCTTAGACCTATTATACCCAATTTCACTTGGGAGAAACATATATAAAGTGATAAATAACATGTTTGTCTTCATTATTTGTTCCATGGTACAATCAATGCTGTTTATAAGTGGTGTTTTATAGGGGATGATAAAAGCAGACCAGAACCCTATGTGAGAACCAAAACTAGAATGAGATTACCCAAAAAAATTGAGCCCAAGCTCCATCCTGAGATCAAATCCAATAGAAGAGTCTAGAATTCCCTATAGATGTGGGGACTTTCAAAATTTATGTAAAGAGTAGAGGGGTTTGATAGACATTTATCCATCTAGTTTTCTAGAGCTTGGGAGGAAAGAGTTATAAATATCAATGGTGTCACATTAGAAATCATTGAGGAACTAATTACACATGTGATAGGCCTAAGCATAGAAGAAATTAGGATCTTCTACAATCCTAGAGACTATAAATACAAACAAAGAATCATTCCTAGAGGAGGGTGAGCACCTGGAAAAGTTACACAATGGCTTCAATAGGGAATCTCTCCCTAAACCTTTTGCTGAGGTAGATTTCCATCCAATTAAATATGTTACTCTAGAAGATCATTATAATTTTGTCATGTGGTTTATGTTTAGGATGATAAATTAATACATACATGTAATTTCTTTTAGCCTTCCATTTTTCATTCTTAAATCTATGGAAAACTCCATATAGAAATACAAAAATGGAAGTTACACAACCCCTAGACATAAGGGTGTATTTTTTCTCATATATAAATATTTTAAGGGAATGAACCAATTCATGCCTAAAATTATCCAAAAAAATGAATTAAAAATTAATGTAGGTCTGACGGATATGATAAAATTCAATAAAATCACCATCAAATACCTGGGAAAATAGAGTAGGGATGCTAACAACAAGCCAATTGAAATTAAGAAAGTCAAATCTAACTTAGAAAAGGAATATAATACTAACTAGAGGGTATCAAGAAATGGCTAAGAGGAGCTTCCAAAGGAAATTTTGAAGCCAGAGACAACCCAAGGAGCCCAAAAAACAACATACCCCTCTTCACAAAAGGGGACTAGGAAATTTGTTATTGTGGATAGTGATAGTGAAGAAGGGGAAGGGGACTGTAATAAGAAGGATGACTCTAATTATCAAAGGATTATTGGAAAAAATATTGAAAACCAAAAGAAAAAGAATCTTACTAATAAAATTGAGAAAGAAGTGGAGGAGCATTACTAAAATATAAAAACAAGGAATTTAATCAAAGTGAGAATTCACTCAAGAACATGGAGAACACTGACATGGTGATTGAAGAGCTTGAGTTACAAAATTCCCTCATGATATGGTTCATGAGGGAAATGTTGAGCATAAAAAAAATATGAATAGTGTAGAATAGAAAAATGAATAGATATCTAAAGCTTGGATGGATAAATAATATGATCTATAGATCTAAGGACTTAGTTTCAAAGTTAATCTACTTGAGAATGCCAACAAAGATCTCTAGAATAAACTTAATTTCATTATAAACTATAGTAAAGCTTCTTGAATTAAGGTCTAAAAAATATGGAAAACCTTTGTGATCACCTCAAAGAGCTATTTGATCCTAGATATGTAGGTAAGGAAAAGGAGACAAAGGGCCAATGTAGAAGTGAAATCCATAATTCAAACTTAGACTATGAAAACATCATTAAGAAAATAGACACAAATCTTAGCAACATGAAGGCTTGTTTGGAAGACATATTGAGAATTATGGTTTAATCTAAGTTGTTTGGCTATGTGAGAGAAATTTTTTTTAGCTATTTTTTGGATGTTTTTGTGCTGTTAACTATGTTTACCTTTTGGGATGCTTCTTTTGTCCTAAGTTTTTCTTTTTTTTTTTGGGATGTACTCTTAGGTTTAGGGGATCCTAGATAAAAACAATCCCCCCTTTAAGCTCAATAAAAATAATAGTCCATGAACTTCAATTTGAGATTTGAATGGAGTGGAAATCACTCGATCTACGTTCTGTATTGTAATCTTCATACATTTTCTTTTATTCTTCCTCTATTAACTAAAAAAATCTTCACACATGAGAATATTTATTTGATCCATGACAAATGTTTCCATTACACCAAGTCAAAATATTTATAGCATTGATCAAATTAACACCATCTTTGTGCTTTCCCTACTCTTTTTACACATGTACATGCACCATCATGTTACCCTTTTCCATGTCCGACCTCAAATAAGCTCCAAAAATGTTAAACACAATTCTTATAATGCATTCTACTTAGACGTTAAAACATTCAAGAATTTTTATATTACCATGCATAATTATCTAACTAAATGTAATGTGTATCGATCATGATTTTTCTTGAATTCATATTTATATAAAATATCTCAAAACAATCTTGGAAAAACTCTGGAGAATGTTGTCTGTCATTATTCATATAAAAGTGGTACTCCCTGAAAACATTTTTATTATCATATATGCTATTAGGTTCATGTCTAAATGTAATATGACTAAAAATTCTAATTTGAATTAAATTATAGTATTATGATTGAACCTCATTTTGTGTGTTGTAGTGTGTAGTTCTCAACAAAGTCCAAAACCAAAAAAATGGTGCCAATTAGGATGTTGTCCTTGCAGAGATTGAATTTATTATCTAACCATTTTCATTTGTGTGTGTGTATTTCATATTGGTAGATAATGTTATTTTTGAATTCAAACATAAAATTAGATACAAAATCTTTGGTCATAACCAACTCACATATTAATGATTATTTTTCATATTTTAACATATAATTTATAGATTTGTGCTTTTTATAATCAACTAGTTGCTTTCCAAATTCATGTAAAATTTCTTCATGTATATAGCTTGTCAAATTTGACAAACCACCACAATTGTTACAAGTTCCATCTAAACATTGTGTGGTGAAAAATAACTATTTCGTAGGTCTTTGACAAAAAATACTTTAGATTAATTATCTTGATATCTTAGGTGGGGAAGACACCATACATTCTTGCATAATCTCGTTAGTATGTGAAGTACAATGCATATGACCAAAAACATAAAAATGCATAACAAATTTAACATGTACCCTAAAATAACATGTGGTTCATGCTTGGTTGATTTTAACATAGAAAGGCTTGCACATATCAGATAATCTT